>JAHREE010000179.1:4282931-4296072 GCA_033628505.1 Tringa tobata
TCTGGTTCCTCCCTAGATTTCCTTGCCTAGGATTGCCTTTCTTGAAGTTCATTTTTCCTGTTAGCACTGGTGAGGTAGTCCGGTGGGGATGTGCTCTGCCTGTCTCAGGGACTTGGGTAATACAGTCTGTTTTCTTTGCGTTCCCTGGCCTGGGACATCAACAAGTGGAGTTACCCTTCTTGCTGGGTACGTGTTACAGGTGTTTGTAAAAGGATGACTGATGTAACTAGCAGTGTTGCTCAGCTCGGGGAACTGCAGGAGCCCAAGGGAAAACACTTCAGGCAGGCACAGGCCCTTCCAAGCTGCAGCTGAGGATGAAGGTGTTAAGGAGACGTGGAAATATATGTATGGGCAACTGAGTTCTGTTTCGGGAGGTTTTGAGAGCACCTGGACAGTGGGGAAAAAAAGATCTTTCCACCCTTCCATTTTATGGGAGGGAAAGAAGGGAAAAGTAAGAAAAATAAAGGGCTTCCTTGAGTTTCAGAGCTCTTACTCAGCTGCTGTGGAGCTTTCTGAAAATGATGCTGGGAGAGATCAGCGTTTGCCCAATGAGCAAACCCCCCTGTTCTTTCCCTTCCCTGCCCCCTTCATTCCCACTGTTTATTGTGCTACATAAAGTGGATGTTGTTCTCTCTGCTACATCCCAGCCCTGCAGCTGGTGCTCTATTTTGAGAAGTAAGATGGTGAAAAGAGGATCCTATGATTTGGTTCAAATTGCAGCCCCTTTTATCAGCTCAACTGGGGCTCTCCAAAACAGGAATGGTGCCTTCCTCATCTCTGTTTTTTGTTAGACTTAAATATACTGACCCTGCAGGTAATGGCTATCCTATGATGTGTGAACCAAGCACAAATGAGATGCTGGTTAACTTCAGGGAGCTGTAGATAACCAAATTCTTACTAATTGTTTTCTTTGTAGCATGGACTGGCTACCAAGCACTTGTGTAAATTATTTGTGTGATGAAATGTACAGGGCAACTCCCTAGAGTGTGGTATTGCTCCTTTGCTCAGTTTTTGTTGTAAGAGCATCCTAGAAGTTAAGTTTGAATAACTGTTGCTTGCAGGTGGCTGAGATGTATCAGTGCTCTTTTGCAGAGGGATCTGCTCCCTGTGTTAAATGGTCCTTTCTGCAGAAGCAATTGGCAATCCCTGTTTAATTGACAAAAATAAGCCTCTTCAACTTTAGAGGAAGATGAGCTGAACTAATTTCCCAATGAGACACACACATACATGCACAAGGATTTTTTGATTACTGTGCTATTAGTATTTATTTTAACACTGCTTTGACTTTTGAAAGGTAAGATGAACTTCCTTTGCACGTATGAAGAAAATACTGTTTCTACCTGAGCCCTTGCCACAAAAAATGCACCTAAAAATCCTAGCTGTTTTTATTTCTGTGTGCAACTGAGATGCTAATGATCTTAAATTCTACAGCTCAGAATGCTACATATCATACAATAATCTCCCCATAAAGCCTATAAAAGCAAGGCATCCTCGGGCAATTGCACAGAAAATAAGCTCGCCACACTTCAGATACACAACATGAGTAAGGGAAATCTTTGTAGATGCTGTGACTAGCCTTCTGCTAATATGATGAATACGTATGTATCTTTAGCAAGTTTGTTATAGAAGTCATAGCTGATGAAGAAAACTTTCAAATGCTTTGGACAGTGGCAGCTTAAAAGATAGATTTTTTTTTTTTTTTTGAGGGACGTGTTGTGTGTCTGAACTGAATTTGAACCGTATCAGTTTACAGGTAGTCCTGGTTCAGGTGAAACTTTTCAAGTCAGCTTTGAAAGTTGAGCTTCATGCTTCAGTACCTGTTGCCATGATTTCTTTAGTGCAGAGGTACCCGTGGGAATGGGGATAATCTTATTTTTTCCACTTAGGGGAAATTGTTTTTAACTTCTTTTAATTAAAAAAAAAATTCTAAATAGGGTCCTTTTGTATTTCTAAAAAATAAAATTGAAAAAAAATTATCAGTTGGGTAAGTTTTAAAAGAATTGACTGGACTATGCTTCTCTGTCATTGAGATACACAAACAATTTCTTTCTAGTTTGAGGAAAACTCTGATGCCGGTTGCAGTTTTCCCTCAGTATGGGCTGTGGTCTTTCATCCATGTATTGGGGATTTTTTTGTTGGTCCAGGTCTTGAGATGTTTTTGGCACCTGCAGCTCTCCTTGGCCTAAGAGAGATCAGTAGGTAATTCAGTAGCCTGTGGTATCAGCCTGCTGCAACTGAGCAGAGTTTAGTGAATATCCTTTGAAATCCTGTTTGAAGGCAGCTGTTGTTTAGAGGGCTTAAAATACTTGTTATAGATAGCTTGTGACATTCCCATCCATCTTGGCTGCAATCAAAATAAATTAAGAATTATAAACAAAGCAGGAGCATTCAAAAGATAAGAACTCAATAATACTGTATGGCTTTCTCTTTTCTACTCCTTTTCTGCCTTCAGGCTATAAAATTCCTTAATGTTAAGTAAGTCTTTAAAAATTAAATAAATTTTAACAGAAGAATATTTTTTGTTTTGAAACAAAAATGGCAATATATTGGGGGAAGAAGTGATGTTGTTCTGCACTGATTACAGGGAACTTCACACTTATCCCAATCTGTATAAATTCTAGAGATTGATTGCAGGGGTCAATGTTGCATTGATTTTCGCCCTCCCTGAAGTTACGGGGTGCTTGAATCTGTGATTCTGACTAATGCTGATCTCCAATCTGGGCCAGCTTCTGCCAACGTAAATTTGTATAGACACATTGATTACAGGAGAATCATCAGCAAAGAATGTAGGCTATTATGAATGATATGGATAGGACATAGATTACTTTTTTGTTACTAACTCAATAACTACTAGATCCTAAATAAAAATTCACGGATTTATTTCAGCAAAGAAAAAAGAGAAAAAGGATCACTCTATCTCTGCTTGCTAGAAATTTGCAATGGGTCAGTCACCCAAGTCAACATTCTCCATTTGGTAACCAAATGTTTGGATACTGTCCAAACATTGTTGGAAGTTGTTTGATCTGCATCATTGAACTGGAAGATCTAAATCTTAAAACAGTCCTTCTGTTTTTATCAAGTGTTGAGACTAAGCATTAAAATGAGAAGGTATGAAAGTGAATATCAAAGGCAAGAGAAGAGTTTTGATGTTCACTTTGAGTGAGCTCTTGTCTGAAAGAGCAGACCAGATCTGTATAAAAGTCACTTTATGTCATTCCAGAGTTGGTGACATTAGGCTGTTTTGGAGGAGAGCCGATGAAAATATCGGTAACTGTTCACTTTCTTTAAAATTGGACCAGGAAAGATAATGAGCAGTAATTCATCAACTACCAGCAGATGTTTACAGATCTGTTTCTTACCTGTTAGTTATCTATAATGATGCTCACTATTTCAGACTAGTTCTTTAAGCAGTTCCTGTTGGTAGCTCCTTTATTTTTGGCATGATTTTATTTTAAAGTATCAATTATCCATAACTGATTTCAACTGAAACTTTTTACTCTGCACCCTTCTACCACCCCTCCCAGGTCTGCCCTAGAAGTTAGGGGAGATGGATAGTCAGAATTGAGAGGGGTGATCTGCACACCTTGCTGAATACTGGGCTTTCTGAGAACTTGCCTTGGGCTAATTGCACAAGGGTAAAGAGTAGTTATGATGAACTACTTTATGTTAAAGAGCCCTAGTGGGCTCAGATGAATTTTTGACAATGATTTTAAAATATAATTTGGACCTCTGGTGAGAGCAATAAAAAGGCTCAATCTGAGTTTTCACAGATTAGGTCATGCAGCTTTTTTGGCTACCCAATGAGGCAACCTGAGAGAACAGCTCTGGAGAGGACAATTCCTCAGGAGATCAGCAATGCTGGGATGGTAGTACTTAAACATAAGCAGCATGACATGACCTGAGGTTGTAGCTGCAGCAGGAAGAGGAAGAGTTTCTCTTCTTCATAACTTAGACTTTTCAGGTTCCCATCCATTTGTTCAGTACTGGGTTGATAAATAAAGCTTTTCCTGAATTTCCTTCACTTTGGAATGGAGATAACTCAGTGCCTTGTAAAGATCCTGAGAGGGATCAGCTAGGTATCTGTGAGGAAAGGAGGTGTTTTCAATGAGCCTGTGTATGGAGACACCACTTGTACACAGGGCAATTTGACAGATGAGTAGGGATGGAATTGGTGCATTTTCTTGCTGTGTGAATTGCTATAGTTCATCACATGTAGCTGCCAAATTTCTCCATATTTTAATGACCCAGTAGACATCAAGTAGCAGCAAATCTGTGGCTCTTGCTGAATGTTTAACTCAGCTCTGGATTAGAGAACCTTGTCATTCAGAACTGTGATTGTCATTTGCCCCCTAATTGTAGCTGTTGTGGCTTGCTGTAGTTTGCCTTAATTGAGGTTGGCTTTAATTTCCTGAATAAAAAGTTCTTTCATAAATGGAGACATAATAAATCAAAAAAGTTGTCACAATATATCTGGCTTTCTTAAACTTACTAAATGCATTAATAAAGATGAAGAAGACTAAATGCAAATATAAAACCGAGATTACTATTCTTTTGGAAGGTGAAAAATGTCATTTGAATTGCCCTTTCAGACCATGAGGGAGATGATCAACCCTAGGGGAAGAAATTGTCAAATAAATGCAGATGAGGAGGAAGTACAGGAAGGAAACTCAGGAGTTGAGAGGGTTTGTTTTCTCTTTTTGTTTGGGTTTTTTGGTAAACTTTTTGAACAGAGCATTCAAAATTAATTGGACTTTCTTTGGCTGGTTTTATTATATACCATTTCATTTCCCCTTTCATGAAGAAATAAATAAGAGGACATTTTCATAATACTAGGACAAAATTAATTTACAGTGTGTACAAATCAGCATGTCCTGTTTAGCCAGTTGAGAACCTTTCTCATTATTAGCTTTTTGCCTTCTAATGTTAATTGGAGGGACCCTCATGAAGCTATATAGGTGGTTGGGGAGCCTTCTCCACATCATATATGTGCAACTTTGAGAGTCAGACGTGCCTGGGCCCTGCTTGAATAACAGCAAATATAAAGATATCTGTTCTTCTCACAATGTTATTGTTTTCATTACAGTTCAGGGTAGGAACCCTGCCAATCTTCTGTAAGATAAATGTAAATGTAGTTAAGAGGGGGGGTAGGCATAATGAGTTATAAAATGCCTGAGTTGGTTTTGGTTTGGTAGTTTATATTGTCCTGCAGCTCTGACCTGCTCCCTAGCCTTTCAATAATTACCTGAATAGATGCATACTGTTTTCTGTCATCAGTTACAGGAGAGAACCTATGGCTGGCTTCTCAGCATTGCTTTATTTCCCCTTGCTTTGGTCTTCCTAATGGCTTTTTGGAGGTTCTGCGACAGCTTAGTAAAAGTACAGTTGATTTGTGCTCCCTTGTTTTCCCAGTTTTTGCCTTTGCTATGTATTGTAGTTCTTTCCCAGTGCCCAAGTATCTCAACTTAAAATTTCTCATAAGAAAGTAAATTGGGGCTGCTTATCTTTTTTGATGCCCACCTTGGCATACTTTAAACATTGCCAGTTTTTCTGACGTCTTTGTTCTTTAAATCAAATGTATTTAATTTATTCCTTGTCAGGCACTTTAATCCTTAATTGCCTTGAAAATTTCAGCAGATGTGGATTTGGATTGCAGTCGCCCTTCCTGAATCTCATCTTAAATTCTTTCTGGATGACAAGAATATCAATATTACCTGTTTTTCCATGGGAAGGTTTCCTTTTATTGCTCAGGTTCTAGGAATAATTAATCTTGTGTTTTCTCTCCCAGTCTACTGCACCATTAAATTAATTACAGCTCCCCAGGAGAACCTGTGAGTGTGCTGTGTTTTGGTTCTAGGAGGGAAGGATGAAGATGCACTTGGAATATCTGAGCCATTTTTTTTTTACTCAAATAACCAAAGTCTGGAATCGGTCTTAAAAACTGTTTTCCAGAAAGCTTTTGAGTGTTTGTTAAACCTCTATAAAATGACTCATGATTTAAATGATAAAACAGCATCCTGCTGTTATCGGAGATTAGATCCTTATCTTCTTATCCTATCTGTTTTGAATGTAAATTTATGTTGCCTACTTTAGGTTTCAAATTTCTAGGGACAGGGAGAAACTGCTTGTAGTCCCAGTCATGCAGTGCACTGAATGTTATGCATATGTGTATGTCACTATACAAGTACTTTTTTCTAAATAGAAGCCTAATCCTGTATGATATTTTCTTTTCTCATATTTTAGTATCAAGTAAAAACACTGCTGGATGTAGTACCTGTTCACGTTTGGCCTGGATGAACTGTTCTAGTGATCCTCCTGAGCTTGTCTCAAGTGAAAATGCTTTCCTGCATGTATAAAATTAGAAACTTGGACGAGACAGCTCTTGCATGGTCACTACAAGGAGCACAATTAATAAGGCAAAGTAATGACTTGAATTTCCATTTCTGTGAAGGTCTGGAGAGGGAGGCTTGTGCAGAATTTACCAAAAATGTTAGCCATATATATTGAACTGGTTTGTCTTAACACCTGGCCAGTGGAGCCTGCTGGACACAACCATGGGGGGACAGCATGTGAGATGAAGCATGGCTCTTTGCAGCCTTCCTCACTTCCTCATCTTCCTCTTGCACCCTCAGCAAGTTTGCGGGTGACACCGAGCTGAGTGGTGACATGCCTGAGGGACTTGATGCCCCATTCCTGGAAGTGTTCAAGGCCAGGCTGGATGGGGCTTTGAGCAACCTGCTCTAGTGGAGGTGTCCCCCCTATGGCAGAGGGGTTGGAACTAGATGATCTTTAAGGTCCCTTCCAACTCTAACCATTCTATGGTTCTATGATGACATCCAGAGGGACCTGGACAAGCTTGTGAAGTGGGTCCGTGCGAACATCATGAGGTTCAATAAGGCCAAGTGCGGGGTCCTGCACTTGGGTTGGGGCAACCCCTAGGACCAATACAGGCTGGGGGAAGAAGGAACTGAGAGCAGCCTTGCAGAGAAGGACTTGAGAGTACTGGTGAATGAAAAGCTGGATGTGAGCTGACTGTGTGTGCTGCCAGCCCAGATGGCCAACTGCATCCTGAGCTGCATCAAAAGAAGCATGGCCAGCAGATCTAGGGAGGTGATTCTGCCCCTCTACTGTGAGACCCCACCTGGAGTACTGCATCCAGCTCTGGGGCCCTCAGCACAGGAAAGATATTAACCTGCTGGAGCGAGTCCAGAGGAGGGCTACAAAACGATCAGAGGGCTGGAGCACCTCTTCTGTGAGGACAGGCTGAAAGAGTTGGGTTTGTTCAGCCTGGAGAACTGAAGGCTCTAGGGAGACCTTATGTGGCCTTTCAGTACTTAAAGGGGGTCTACAGGAGAGATGGGGACAAACATTTTAGCAGGACCGGTTGTGATAGGACACAAGGTAATGGCTTTAAAAGAGTGAAGATTTAGACTAGTTATAAGGAATAAATTTTTTACAATGAGGGTTGTGAAATGCTGGAACAGGTTGCCCAGAGGGGTGATAGATGCCCCATCTCTGGAAACACTCAAAGTTAGGTTGAATGGGCTCTGAGCAACCTGATCTAGTTGAAGATGTCTCTGTTCATTCCAGGGAGCTTGGACTACATGGTCTTTAAAGGCCCCTTCCAACTCAAACATTCTAAGATTCTACAATTCTGAAATCCTGAAATCTAGAGACAAGGTCTACTAGGGGAAAGGAAAGGCCACACTGAAGAAGTGTGCTCCATGAAACTTCTCCAGAGCTTCCTCTAGTTCTGTTTCCTCGAAGTTTCTCTTATAGTTGTTGAGGTGGCATTTGAAGGCCCTTGTGGAAATGTTGCCATGTCCCAGCAGGTGCAGCAGTTTAAACACCTCTTAGGATATTGGATTTGAAAGAGAGATAAAATGTCAATTCCAAAATGCTGCCCTTACTGGAGCAGTGGGTGTTGCTGATAGGTCACTCAAACCTTTCATTTGATCTTATGTAAGAGTATTTTCTAAAAACAAATGAACAAGCTAACTTCTATGTAAAATACCTATTTAAAATTAATCTTTGGGCTCTGATTATAACTGTGTCCTGAAGTTTCCTTTTTGTTCTAGTAGGCATTGTTTTATACTGGATATTCAAATTGATTTATGTTGGGCTGGAGGAACTTTTGAGTACTAATTGAAACAGTCTGAAAGGAAAATTGAATATTTCTCTGAGAAATTCAAAGCAGAAAGAGTTGTTAAATTATTAAGTGGGGGAAAACCACACTTTTTTCCTCTAGGAAGACTTGAATTAACCTGAAACTATTAAAATTTTTTTGTATCCTTGTTTTAACAATGAATAAAACTTTGTTTTTAACTGAACACGCTTAAATGCTAATAGTGCTTCTCTGGTTTACAAAATTGGATACAGAATTATACGTGCTGTGATAGAGGACTAAATTTTTTTTACTTTAAAACATTTCTTGTATGAAGGCATATTTTGGTTGGGGGTGTGCATGTTTCCAGAATTGACGCTTTCCTATGGAAAAATACTCATTTAGACCAAATGGATATTGGCAGGCAGATTATTCGACAGCTGTAGGTACAACTCTCAAATGATTATGGAAGAGATTTGAAGTACAAGAACGGTGAATATAATTTGAAAATTGAGCAAAGTTTCGTGTTTCTTTTATGACTGTATGAAGACTCTATCCAGTGTACGATACTCTTGATGCTTTTGAAATAAAGTTCCTGTTCCCTGCCCCACCATCAGTGTCTTCTCTGTCAACCTGTAGCATGTTGTAGCCAAGAACAGCCATACCAAAGCCAGGTACACCTCGGTTGCGTTTGCTCACCTTTAGAGCAGAATTTTTTTCAAACCGTGAAAAATTTGACCTGTTTTAGGAATAGACAACTTTTGGAGTGGCTAGGTGCTCTAAGGAGGGAGGTACCTTGGCTTTTGCAGCATGTTATGCCAAAAAAAAAGTGAAAGGCAGCGATGTTAGCCCTGGCTGCGTGGCATGCAGATAGAGCATATGTACTTTCATGGCGATCCTGCTGTCTGTTACACAGTGCTCTCATTAAGTGTAATGAGGCTCATCTGAAAGTCTTAATAATCCTTCAATATATTATTAAATCCCAATTATTCACGAACAATGCCAGTGTATGTGCTTGAGGTCAATGTAGCATGCAAGTGATTTAATTAGTGCATCGTCCAGTTGTATTCACTTATATTGTTTTAATTAGAATGGTAATTGAGAACTGAGTATGTGTGTTTTGTCTTGCAGTTCCTAAACCTGTTTGTTGCTGCTGTAATTACTCCTTGCCCTACATCTTCTACCACCCTTCATTTATTTATTATTAAATTAAGCTAATTTAAAGAGGATATACAGCTGTTGCATGAAGCTTATTTGTTTCAGTCTGACTAGGTCCCATAATAATGCAAGTGAGCGGTCATCAGAGGTGACTGTGAGATGGAGTCTTGTCTGTAATCTCCAGTCCTCCTCTGCCGTGCTGGATCTTTGGTCCTAATTAACCCATGCAAAACCAGTGCTAAAGCAAGGAGACACCTCTTCTTGTCTTTCGGTCACTTTGCGTGCTTTTTCTGATGCTCAACTCATCATGTACTCTAAATACCAGCTGTGATCTTATTAACCACCCTAGCTGCAGTATCTTGGAGAGTTTTGCTGTTACTAAGTTGACTTGAATGTTCTGAGAGATAAAGTGGAATGGAAAGTGAAAATGTGATTTTTATTGAAGTCGGGTTTGCAAATAGATGCAGCTTGACTCGGAGTTCGCATTTAACATTTGAACACATAAGAACTAATAATAATTTCTGTTGCAATAGAACATCTGTTAGATAATCAGAGCTTGACTTAATGGGGAACTGAAAGCAATTAGCTAAAGGTTACAAACTAATTAGTATAATAATATTATTAAACTAGCCCTCCTATAGCTTAAATTGGAGCCAGATTCCATAATGTAAAACTCATTATTTTAAGAGACCCCAAAATCTTGGTTTGGAGAACAAAATTAATCAATGGAAAACATTTCTGCAAAGTTTGAGAAACTACATTGAATTGGTCTAGCCTACTTTAAATTAAAATTAAATTAAAATTAAAAAACCCAACACCCTTTTCATTTTTTATTTTAACCTTTTAGTCTCACGTGAGGTCAAAAAGGTTTGTTTTCATTCTTTGTACTATCTGTATAGTGAAATCTCCTTGGAAACAAATGCAGCAGCTTTAATTGAAGAAGGTTGGTTATAACTGAAATTAGTTGTTAATTTTGTTGCAGATAATATTGAGACAGACGAGCTTGCTTCCTTGACTTCACTGGCTGCTACAGGCACGTTCCTGCTTCCACTCAGGTAAAAAGATGCTTTGCTCTTTGGGGTTATCATGTGGCTACCTATTTCAAAAGGGAACAGTTTCTGCTGTGTGGGGTTCTTTTTGTCTTTTTTTTTTCCTTTTTTTTTTTTTAAGACGATTGGTATGTAGATATTGGTTGAAAATTCAGAAGCCTGAATTTTTAATTTTCTCTGTCTGAGAGCTGAGGGATTTTGGTGGGTGGGTGGAAATGTGGGTGTGTTGACAAGCTCCTTCACAGTTATGAGGATCTTTCTCCTTCAAGGGCTCTGCTACCTGGAAATAAACTGTTCTTTAAGAAATTGAGCTAACAAAGTCAAATTTCTTACAGATTTCTTTTTTGGGTTCTGGTCGGAGTCTCTGTAGTCTAACAGAAAGTGAATTTGTAGCTTTTCCTGCGGCTAAGCAACTTGTCATCTCTCTTGTGTGAATTCTCTGGTGGCAAATAAGTTGAGCTCACTCTTCAGTCTTTCCTTGGGCAAAGGCAGTAATAATGCTTCTCATTTTTCTGCTTGCTTGTTTTCCAAAAGCATGAAGAAACTCAATATCTTGGAGACAATTATTGCTTTATTAAAAATAAAGGGTCAGGGGTTCAAAACTCAGTGGCTAAGGGAGGGAAGAGGCAGTGTGTATATGTATGTATGTCCCATGATTACATACCCTTGGTTTCCTTAAAGGCACACTAAAATCCTCAGTGTGATGTTGGCAGTAAGAGCTAATATAGCTCTTCCTTGAACTACTGTGTGAGTGTTCTGTGCTAGATTCCTTGCTCTTGAGTTCCAGTATAGGTGGATGATGTGATTTAGTAGATGATGAGCTACTCTTTTCTTAATAGGGCCTGCGAGGTCCCAGTAAAAGTCTCCTTTAGATTTTGTGCATTTGAAATTAATCAAGTGTGTTTTTAACAAGTGAACCATTTAATAATGATTTGCAAGGGTTTTGGAATAAAAGTGTCCAGTGTTGTCTTCCAGCAACCCCGTGAAATCCTAGCATGGCAGGTTTTGCTGTACACATTGCCTGGTTTATTTACCTTTTTATAATTTGATTTCATTTATCTTTATTGGAGAGGCCTGTAAGAATACTTTAGTAAGGGAACCCATGTAAGAAAATGGACAAGTCTACTTCATGCATATTGCTTTATTTATTTCTTTTGTCGTCAAATCCCATTCCTTCATCTCTCCTGCTCCCAGACTCGCAGCTGTGCATGGCAGGCTTGTGCTCAGTGCACATCTCTCTGGTCACTGTGCAAGCTTTGCTGAGGGGAGTTATTTCATACAGGCCATAGAACTGACTGGTCTGCTTGATGAGCCAACTTTTGAAATACCTGCTAAGTCTCCATCCAGAACTTAATAGCTTATTTAACTTGTCTGGGAAAAAAAAAAAAAAATCACAACAGCTTTGGCATCTTTGTAGAGTGTGCTGTGTTTATTAATAGTCTCCCTCTTGAGTTTTTTTGTTTGTTTGCATTTTTCATGGAGGGATGCCCTGGTCCCATCTGTGCAGCAGTTACTGCTGCATTAACGCTCTCACTTTTAAACAAAACTGTGTTACACTTAGTGTCTGAACAGGAGACACAACCTTGGAAAGGGAGAAGCATCAGGATACTTTCATAAGCTTTGTTGTGACGTTCGGTCAATGGAAAATACTAAGTCATTTGAGGTGTAGCCTGCTGGAAACTTGGAGGCACCTTCCCATCTTTTCAGCAAGAATCTTTTCCTTTTTGAGATTGCTAATCCTTTGTTTAGCTGTAGGTAGAAGTCCATTAAAATCAAGGCTGATGCACCCTGTTGGTGTTGCTGGCTTTAGTCACACCTCTCCTGTCACTAGGCAGCCCACCCTGAGACACCGACCAACCACCTCAGTAGGACCTTGACCTCCCTCTGGAGCTGCTAAGTATCTGGAGCTGTTGTTCTGCCATACTTTGTATACATGCACACACAAAAAATAGTTCAAAGCAATCCTTGAAGCAGTAGAAAATTATTCTACTTTTATTCCTTAGAGTGCTCCATTACACATGGACATGCGCAGGGCGTTTTGCATTTTCTCACTGCCCCAGGCTCCCCATATGCTATTGCTGCCTGCCTCGCTGACACCCTCTCCTGTGAGTCAGCACTTTGGGGGGGAAGGACGGGCATCACAGCCATGTTTTTTAACTCCTGTTCAGAAAAGAAGCCTACTTCTGTGACACAGAATAAAGCTGCTTTCCCCAACCCTTCCTAAAACATACACATTGCGCTCAGTGTGATATTTGCTTCTTATTGGCACCATTCAGTGTTTTGTTCCAGTGCCCTTCCAATTATTACTGTATATTAATTTTGATTAGACAGGAGGCTGCTTTGTGAGTCTTGACTTCCTGCCAGTACAATCAAGTGGGAGCCATGGGAATGAAAAGCAAATGTTACTTTCAAAACCTTGTGGAGAATATATTACTTATAACTCACAGTATATATAGTATAATTTTAAAAGGAATTAATGTCTTTGTTGGTCGGCAAGGAATTGAGATAAGGCATCTGCTCTACCCTGGAAAGGGGAAGAATATCTGAAAACAGATGCTGTATCTGTATAAACTATTTTGTTTATTTGTATATTTTCAATACTCAACCTTTGTATTCTTTTAATTTTTAGTCAGCTGTTTGTTTAATGGATCAATAGCTGGTATATAAATTAGAGGAGCAGAACCAACAACCAATGTCAGCTAGAAAAAAACAAGAATGGCATAGGTTCCTAAACTCCTTATTGCAAAATATACCACAAGGAATTCAGGCAGGAATTTGTTCAGGCAAGTTCTGTGGTCTGTGTTATTGAGAACGGATGAGCACAGAGCTGTCC
>JAHREE010000179.1:4310012-4329483 GCA_033628505.1 Tringa tobata
GAGTTGTAGTAGGGGAAACTGCGACTGGATATAAGGTGGAAAAAAATAATAAAAATCCACCCTGAATCTGGTTAACTACTGGAGCAAGGCCCAGAGATATTTTGAAATCTTCATACTTGAAATTTTGACAAAACTTGACTAGACAATGTTTTACACAACCCAATCTAACATTGAAGCTGGCCTTGCTTCAAGCAGAAGGTTGAATTTGGATGTCTCCAGATGTTTCCTCCTAAAATTATTCTGTGACTCTCTGAGTCGTCTCAGTATATTACTTCCAATAATCACCAAAAAAAGCCTGATTGTTGAGTTTTGTCGTGCCATCCACTGTACTTATTTCTCTGTATTCAGCAGGAAAACAATATTAAAGGCAGGTAATCACTTCAGCATTCAATTTGCATGGTGAACAACTTATCGTTATCAGTGACTGCATCATTAAATATGTAAAATGCCTTGCTAATCACTGGCCATTGTTAAAGATTCATGTAGCCTAAATACTTTCCCAGAGTTTTAACAACATGCCTCTTCAATTAAAAAAAAAAAAAAGCATCAGGGCACAGAGAATGATCAAGTGCAGAAAAGTACCTTTGAAAGTGGACATTCTTACTTGTTTGAAAAAGTCACCTAATCAATGGGATCATTAAAGTAATGCATAATCAAGTAGCAGGGAGTGTTCAACAGCTTCCCTGTGCATGGAAGTTGTGAATAGAATTTAATTGTTCCTGGGCTGACGTCTTTTCCTGAAATCAAGGTGTTTCTTTAATAATTTTCTTCAACCACCTTGACTCCTATTTCAGCCACACCAGTGCATGGAGCTCTTACTAGCAGTCAGATTAAGGAAAGGTTTGCTGAAGTCTGTAGAGAAGTCTTCAATAAGCAAATAAGAGGTATGTTTCATATGTGTATATAAAGTTGCTTTTGTTCAGAGCTCAGAAAATCTTAAGAACTAAAGGGTAACACAAAGCAATCAAATCTAGGAATATCAGTTGAGGAAATACACCGATTTTTCTCTTTGTGCTGGATTGTTGCAGTGTTTAAGAGACCCATAAGAAATTTTTAATGGAGAGCATCTTCTCTTGAAGCCTATCAAGTTTTGGTTCAGTGAAGGCCCTCTTGATAAATGCTGCTGTTCACAGCCCGTGGTTCTGGTGTTGCCTTTGTAGATAATCTTATGATATAATCGTTATATATTCATTTGTCACATTGAATCCTACCCTCAGACTAAGTCCTCGGGAACCAATTCTGCTGATGTTTTGCATGATGCTGCCAGCGATTTGCATAGGACTTACAGATCCACATCAATTATAGGATTGATACTGAAGGGATCTTATGTTATTTTTGTAAAGCACTCTTCTCTGCAATGGCTACAGGAGATAAGAGTGACGCTGCCCGCTTTATTTGTTATGCTAAGCAACAGAGGTTTGGTTTGGGTTTTAAGGTGCCCTGTTTTTCCAACATTGGAGTCAGAAAAGCTTATTGGTAGCTTCAGTGGATGTTTGATCCATGAAGCCCTAGCGATTGTCTAGTGTAAGCATTCTGGTAGCTGGGAAATGAATGGGTGCTCTGGTGTGCTGAGAACGAAGGACGTGGAACTGAAGGAATTCTAGGGCAAGGTGTGTGCTTTTTATTGTTTTTATAATTGTAAGTGACAGATGTGGGGATTACTACTATTTCAGTTTACCCTGGAGGGTTACTGGATGCAGGATGTATTTGCAAGGAAAGGATTGATGTGTACAAAAGGTATGGCTCTGAGAGGAAACCATTTTATAACAGGGATTTTGCAAGCTTGTGGCTGTCTGCCTTTTGCAAAGTAGTTATCAGAGCTTTTAGAAGAGAGATTTTTTTGGTTGGAAATGGATCTGGATGTTAGTGGAGTATATCATTCGGCCTCAGTCTTCAGTGTGCAAACTGTGAAGGGCAGAGAAGCCTCCATTCTTACAGAAAGGAAAATACAGTTTGTAGCTATGGTGATTAGATTGTTATGGAAAAGCATCATAAAATGTAATGTAGAATTTTGTAAAATGTTAGAACACTTTAAAAATGCCACCAAAAAGTGGCATCTAGTTGTTCTCCAATTAAAAGTTATTACTCTCCAGTTTTAGCTTGTTTGTGGAGTAAATTTCTTGGAAGTTTATTGGTTTCATTCCATTAAACTCATCTTGACTCCTTCCTCCATAACATGAGTGAAAGAAGACCCCGAGGAGCCTGAACTTACTCTTGGCTGTTATTTTTACCCTGTCGGAGAGTTTGTGAGTGAAGTACAGTGTTATGTACCGAGAATGAAATCTGTCAAACAGTTTGGAAAAACGTGGGTAATTTAGCAATGTTAGATAAAACAACTCCTTTCGCTTTTTCCTCTGAGAGTAATAGTCTATATTTTCAGCACAATTGGCCTTTGGCAACTGCTGGTAACATGGGAGGGTATTTTTGGAAGAGGAAGGAAATAAAAAAGGATTAAACCACAGGGAATTGCAAAGGAGACAGCATGCTGAAGAACAGCAATGCTAAGGAAGAAATAGCTTTACAGCAAGTTCCTGGACTATAGATTTTTATTTTCCACATCTTCCCTATATGGGTTCAAAATAGGTCAGTGAGACACAGAAATGCATTCTTTATCTTATATAAATACACTTAGATAATATAGATATTAAAAGTATGTATCTGTACACAAACACTCAAAGCATGTATACATGTACATTGTAAGAATATACTCTAGCCTTTAAATGAACAGATTGTCATGAAGTTTTGCATCTAAATTTTGCCATCTGAACAACTTTAAAAAGAGAATTTCATATTCACCTGAGTCCTTGTTCACACAGAAGTGCAGGTGCCCTTGTCCATTAAGGAAAGCTTTAAACAGGTCACCAAGAACTGGTGTATCCCAAGAAGTACATGCATGTAGACTGCTGTTTCCAATCTTATTGGGGATTTACTTGTATTTTTTTAATGGCCACACCATTTTAATACTTTGAATAATGAATACGCATATAGAAATAGCCGTATGCTCTTAGATGTTCTAGAAGTTGGAAAAGGCTAAGTTATTATTTGTCCGATAAAGTGCTTATTGCAAAATATTTCTTAATTTACCAGTTAATAATAAGAAGTGACTGCCAAACTAATTATTAATAGATGCAACAATCTATACTAGGAAATTCATATAGTACATTGTCCTTAGTGAGAGGGTCTGGATTGAATAAAGCCAACTTTAAAATTATTTCTTGAAAGCCAGCTTGACAGAGGTTAATCTCTTATTTGCCATGAACTTCTGCTGCACTGCAAAGTAGCATCTTTTGCATCTATAGCCATATTTTAATTTTGTTTTGAGGTTTCCCAAAAGATATCTTAGAACTTTATTCTTGCATATTAAACAGAAATGATAGCTACATCTGTACTTTTTTTTTTTTTTTTTTTTGGAAGGGATTCCACTGTGTAAAGATGAAATAGATTACTTGAACATTGACTTAGCTACAGCAACTTATTGGGAGAGTTATTCCATTTTGTGGACTCCCAGTCTGCTTTCTTTTTCAAAGCACTGCTGGTTTTGCAATAAACTTATTTTCTCCCAGAGAAAAAGTGAAAGGGTTTAATAGCTATCTTGAAATTAATTTTCATGAGCCATCCCTTTAAGTGAAGCTATTTTTAATGATCTGCTACTAAGCTTGTAATTGTGTAAGGAGAATTATATCAGGTAGTTACAGCAATTCCACTCATGGGCAATTCTGGGCGACTCCAGTCTTGTCAGCGCATGATTTTCTGCTTTTGTTTCTTTGTGGAGAATTCATGCTTAAAAAAGCATACAGTGTAAGCTTCAGTGTTGCAACTGGAGATGCCTCATAACACCAAATCTATCTATGCCACTGCAGCATAACACAGGTAATTTCCTACTTGTGTTTTACTACATAGGTACATCTTAAAAATAGCTTTACTGCTTTGATTGGTACCATCTTCATAAGTACATAGTGATGCTAGTGGCAAAATCCGTCTAAATATTGGTTTTGTTCATCTCCCAACAAAAACTAAATGTGTCTCACCAAGTCTTTCTGTAAATTATGATAAAAAAATCGTAGATGTGTCACTTAAGGACATGGTTGAGTGTTGAACTTGGCAGTGTTGGAGACGCTCATCTTAAAGGTCTTTTCCAACCTGAATGATTTTATCTCTTGAAAATGGAAGGACCTTCATGTTTTTTCCCTTTTATTTTCTGTTGGCAGATATACCAATCATAAAACAGAAGTCAAAGATTTATGTAGTTTAAGATTTTCTTAACGGTGCAGAGTTAGTGTGAAACCTGAATGTAGAGGAAACAGATGAGCAAATAAAGAGAGTCTTTTCATTGGTATGGAGTATGTAACTAGGATGTCTTGAATTCTTAGCTCATTTATGAACTTCTGGCATAAATCATTTTTGTGTATGTTTCCTGATCTTTAAAAATATGGATAATCTGATTTAATAGGATTAAACCCTATTAATATTTGAACAGAATGCTAATAAAGAATTAAATTCTGCTCTCAATTCTATCAACATGAGCCCAAGATAACCTTCATGGTTTCTTACAATATTTGTCCAATAAAGCAGTAGTACAAAGAATTGAAGGCAACGTATGGTGCACTGCTTTTGACCTCTTCAAAAGTACTTTCTTGTAAGACTAGATTATTTTGTTTTCACCTCACTAAATAGTCATTAACTGCACTTCAGTTTACACCAAAGTTTTTTACCAAAAGTGATTAGATTGAACTTTGAACCAGAATGGGTCTTGCTGGTTCCATACCAGCAACTGTGGCTGAATTTGGAAATTAGCCCAAGTCTGCAGGATGTCAATTTAGTGATGCATCTACTGAGAGATGCTTCCTGCTTCTGTGCATGCTACATGTGAACCTGGCCTGGTGCCAGATAAGCTCGGATCCTTCCAATTACTTTCATGTTAGCATAAAGCTGTTCTTAGGCTTTTTTAAGACTAGTAAGGATCCCCCAATAAAAACTAAACCAAACCCCCAAAATGATGAGGAGACATCTCTTCTAGGCTTTTTGCTTTTTATTTTTCTTTTATTTGTTATCACAATTGAGGCAATGAGTCAACACCAGCTGAGTGTCTCCAAGTATGAAAGCTGCCCCTGGAATTCCACTGACTAACTTCTTGATGTCTTGATTTGCTAGTAGGTCTCAGGTCTGTTTCCTTATGGTTACTGCCATTATTTAACCCTGGCTGGCAGGTAGGACCACACGGCTGCTCGTACGGTTCTCCCCATTCCCCCAGAAGGGCAGGAAGAAAAGGAAGGGGAAAAGGAAAAAAAAAAAATTGCAACTCATGGTTTGAGATAAAGACTGTTTAAAAGAAACAATAACAGAAAAGGAAAATAACAGTAATGATAAGGATAATAATAATAATGACAAAAGTAATTCTTGCCACCTGGTAAATTGGCACAGCCTCAAGCAGGGATCATGAGTACCCAGCCCTCCAACTTAACCCCATTTATATACAGAGCATGATGTCTATGGTAAGGAATATTGCATTGGCCATTCTGTCGTTCTGTCTAGGCTCTTTCTCAGCTTCTATGGGAAGCTGAAAAAAGTAATTGAAAAAATATAAACATCATCTGGCAGCAGCAACTCAAACAATATGCATTATTGACATTCCTTTCAGACTAAATCTGAAACAGAGCCACCACTAGAAAGAAAACTAACACTGTCCCAGCTGAAACCAAGACAGATATCATTCTGCAATGTTCAGTTATAGAAGTAGTTGGAGTTGAGAAACCACAGGAGTTACTTACAAACAAATAACTTTGTAGAGTTGGGCACGTTTTCAAAGTAAGAAAACGAACCTGCATAGTGTCCCAGTGCTGACAGCTCTGAGAAACACTGGCTTTTTGCACATGCATTGTTGGTTGACATCTGTCTTAATTGAGGTTAACAACGTTAACGACTGATTTTGGAGTCAGCATTGTACAATTTAGGGAATTTTGGTCTTAGTCTAAAAGTTGCTGAGCGGTATGCCTTCATGAAGATACTGTGTGTTCACAGGTTATTCTACAGCATACGCACAATTGATGACTTGTCTTCATTGTGGATCAAAGGTATTTTTGCAACCTACATCTTAAACGTGTAATAAAAATAAAGAACTTAATAGCTTAGGTAAACTAAAAAATGCGAACTGAAGTTTTGGTATCATGAGTGACTGACATCTCTTAAAGTTGGATAGGACCATCGTGACTTAAACCAGACTACTCTGTTTAGTGATTAGAGGCAAAATTGTCTTCAGTAAGAGATAATGATGTGAAGTATCATTAGTGCAGACCTGTTTTCAGTAACAAATCCTAGTGTCATGAGGTGCAGTGATATTTGAATATGACCTTCACCAAAATCTGCTGACAAAGTCACCTGCTATTTCTAGCTCTTAAAATAAATTCAAAATAATGATAAATATGAATAGTAACATGTTTTTCATGTGTTCTAGCTATCTGTCATAATTATGTGTTGGATGGAAATGCGCTGATCTCTGATCTGGTCTCTATGCTACTATCTGAAACTGGGTGATGGCTTAGTAAAGTTTCTCTTGATTAACAGGGGTAAATTTTGTCCCTAAAATAGCCAATAAGTTGTTTTTTGCAGCGTATTAGAGATTGTCCTGGCAGTTAACTTCCCAGGGCTTTGCCTGGGGCTGAAGTGGTTTCTAACAATCCATCATTAACTTCTGTGACAACCGTGGGTATGCTGTGATTGTCAGAATTAGTCATGACATACTGTAGGCCTCCTACTGTCATTCCAAAAAATGCAGTTACACCAGATTTTGCACCATTTCTAAGTGGCTGGGTATGAGAATGAATCTGGAACTAGTTTATTTTACATACTCCTGAAGACAACTTTATACTGCATTTGTTTAAGCTCCTCCTTAACATCTTAAATGTCTACTAGGGGAATCATCCATTCTTCAGTACCAACTCGCATTGTCTTGTGCTCATGACAAGTGCTCCTGTTTTTGCCAAGTGCAAATCCCTAGAGGGGATTCACAATCTGCAAACAAACCTGATGAAGTGGAAACAATCATAAGTATAGGATGGATTGTTGATCGCCTATTGAGAAGAAAATACGGATACGCAGCTTTAGCTTCTCAAATTTAAAATCCATTTTTAAGCATGTGGTGCTAATGCCACTTTTCATATAAATTGCTCCAGGCTGCTGGTAACTTAGGTATTGACTGTGTTATACGTGGTAAGCAGGATATAGAGGTTAGCATCACGTACCTGGGAGCTCCCTCTCTTCTCTGGAATGAATTCGTAAGAAACCCCCAGCCCCCTCCATTCCGTACCTCCCTCAAAACCCCAAACACAATATATCTGGTGATCTAGATGTTTATGTTACCAATAGGTAACTATGTTTCTAATGCAGTGAATCATATCATGTCACATCAGAAGGATAGATCTGGTGTCAATCATTTGAATGGGAATCTTGCCTGAGAAAAAAATGTCTTTGTAACTGTGTTTATACTGTGACTTACTATGTTGTATTTCTCTATTGTATAAGAAGGAAACCTATACTTTCCTAGACTGACTTCGGTACGAAGCAGAATGTTCACACACAATTTGAAGAAACCTTTTTAAAATTTGTGTGATTAAATGTTGAAATATCAACATCTTATTTCAAGTTGAGAATTTCCTAGGGGAAGAAAACTTGCTACATCTGTTTCTGTGTTTAGTCATGATTGATAGGAAGACGATGCCTTTCTACTCTGCTAGGATGCAAAACTTTGTCGTTATTAATTTCTTTGGACAAGTCGTGTTTGCTGAACAGAAAATACCTGAGTGATAAAGAAGCTCTTGTATGATAAACTGAAGGACTTGGGTTTGAGGAAAACAGAGCTAACACTTTAAGGGCCAGGTGAAGTGAAACTTCAAGTGATGTGCAACTGATGTCAATTAACTAGAAATTATAAAGACTAATCAGATCATGGTGTTATGTAGCAGCATAAATCAAAATGACTCTGAGAAGATATGATGAGCTAATGCATGTGTAAAGGAGTGACCTTGAAGGCAGCCAAAAGTTGAACAGGCACCATTTCCCTGTTTGTGTGTATAACACGTGCTGAAAACTCAACTGCTCATCCACTGGAATGTTTAGCCTTACTTTTAACTGCAGTTCATGAAACTGCCAGTTGCGAATCATATTAATTTTCAAAAAGCAACACAATAATAATGTGAGGAATCAAAGGACAGAAAGAAGCCTGAGATGTCATCTAATCCATGCCTTTGTCCCCAAAGAGTATCAAGACAACTTAAAATAATTTCTGAATGATGTTTATCTAATCTTTTTTTAAGACCAAAACCTCTCCAGCTAGAGAATCCGTAAAGTCTTAGGCAATCTCTACACTATGTAACCATTCCTTCTGCTACAAAGTTTTTTCCTATTTTTTTCCCCTCCTTTCACTGTAATTATAATTCTTCACTTACCTATCTGCAATTAGGGCAAGAAGACCAATTTGTTCTCATTCTTTTTGGCTGTGCTTATTATATTATGTCTCTCTTCAGCCTTCTCTTGTCTAGATTAAATAAGTACTATCCCTTTCCCTTTTCCATATAGATCATAATTTGCAGACCTCTCACTTTCTCATCAATCTCTTCTGGACTTTGTCCAACTGCAACATGTAATAGTCAGCTGAGACCTTACCAGCCTCATAATAAGCAAGATGATTACTGTGTATGACAGGCCAACAATACTCTTATTTATGCGTCTCAAGATAGTGTTTGGCTTTTTCTTAAAAGCACAATATTCTTGCCTTATGCTATCTTGTAATCCATAATCAGACATCCTCTCTATGCATTTTGCAAAACCAACTTTTCCTTTCCTATGTTTGCACAGTTTGATTATTTTTATAAACAGTTGTCTTTATTGATTAGTATCTTGGCTTTTAAAATAACTTCTCCAGCTTGCCCATACTTTTGAACAGCAACCATGCTTCAAACGTGCTTAAATCTCCTCTACACTGATGCCATTTGCATCTTTAATGAGCATACTTCTTATTGAGTTATACAGATTTGATTAAGGATAATCTTCAGTAGTATGGGACTAAGACTAGTCTCTAGTGGAGTTTCATCTTGCTATAGTCCATAGTTTAAGGCTGAGCTGCTGAAGAGGATTCAGAGTGTGGTTTTCTGTAGTATATACATCTGGTTTTAATAGTTGCATTTAACCCGTGTCTGCGTGACGAGGTGCAGTGATGTGATTAACAGCACTGTCACCTTTAAGAGACATCTCTCTCTCTGGTTTTCTGGGTGTATTTGGAACTTGGGATTGAACAAAGGAGTGAAAATTTATCAGTTATATCTAGAAACAGAAACTATCCTTTCTAATAAGTGCAACTAAATATATCGAGAAAATTTGAAAAGCTTTGGTTTTTTTTAAGCTTGGAACAGTTTTAGCAAATATGAAGTGAAATTGCATAGAAAGAAAGTGTTGGAGGGATGGGGTATGACGGGTTAGGGACATTTCACCTTTGTACCTTTAGAAATAGGATGGCTCACACCCTGCGCACGTGGACTCCGTGGTGTCACGGGCTTAAAGCTGCACTGAACAGACGTGGTCACGTGCACAGCCACACAGAAGTGGCCCCAGGGACAGGGACATTTGGCCACATTTGCTGTCTGCTCGTGGATGCTGACCCACTGGCTTCTCTGGGAGTAGTCCAAGGGAACACCGCCACCCACCCTCCTTGTCTGCTTGCTACAACTGCACCTATTTGTCATTTCTCTGCGTCCCAAAGTCTGATCGTGGTCTGGGAGCCTCTGCCCATCCCCTCTGTATTTATAACGATATATCACCATGGCTGGGCAGGGGAGGCTTCCTCAGCCATTTCACAAGGAAAAATGGGGCTTGTAAGTTTGTGCTCCGCAGTTTCTTAACAAATGTTGGAAAGGTGGAGCTGTAGCCGTAGAAGTGTGCCTTCCTTAAGCCTTTTCATAGGGATCTGAATGTAGGTAACCTCTTCACAGCAGTCTGCCCCTCACTAGAATTTCAGTTCTAGATGTGCTGCAGTTTGTACGGATTTCTGTTAAATCAACATACAATGTATACAAAGAAAATCAGAGGGAAAAGTCCATATAATCTCAACAATATTTTTGTGAAATATACAATGACATTCTTTGCAATAGATAACTATAGTTATGAGATCCTTTCTTCTTTTCTATTTTCATTCAAGAATTACTTAATCAGGCACCAAGTATTTATAAGTTTTTCTAATCTAGTACTTTTGGAGGCATAAATACTACCAGGCCCTTTCAAACTGAATATCATAGAGGAGAATATTATCCAATGATCAATATTTAGTTGTGAGAAATTGTTCCAAAAGTGCAAAATTACTTTCATAATGACGGTGATCAAGATAAGAGTGCTCTTGTTTATGTGGAACTATCCCATTTTTAAAATGAAATACAAGAATTCTAAAACCTAAGCCATTCTAGATGGGGAGTATCATTTTGCCACTGTTTTGAAGCGCTGTAGCAAAGGCAGTAAGATGAGGTGAGTTCTCTGCTAGCAGTAGTGCTACGTAAATACTGGGCTGGCTTCATGCAATATGTGTCTGGGTAAATCAGGTTGTTTATAAGGTACTTTTTACGGAGCCAAACTTCTCTCTCTGGTATGGAAAGGAACGTAATTTTGTAGAAGTAACCTGGCTGTACCAGGTGATGGGTAATGGTGTGAGGGGAGGATTTTCCTGAGGGTGCATTGAGATGGCATTGGATGGATCTGCTGCTGTATCTCTCCATTAATATGCCCTTTCTTGAAGAGAAGGTTATCCATGGGTAGCTGGATTGTAGTTTAAAGGGAATGTTGGGTTTTTTTCCTTCTCCTAGTCATGCGAGCATGTCTTATGCATATTCTAGTCATGTGGACTCTACTTATTTTGGATTTGACGTGTAACAAACTGCAAGGAAATTCAGCATGGCACTTTGAGCTGTCTGATGTCCTCCAGGAAGAACTGAAGTCATAGATAGGATCGTATTTCTGAAACTGACAATGCTGCTGAAGTGGTTAGCGTGGGGTTAAATCCTTGTCATTAAAGCCCAATATTAAGAGAGGGAAGTGATTCTGTTTGCCTGTGGCTGTTGGGGACCCCATCTCAAATTGTGTTATTTCTGATGGGCAGGATCCCTGGTGTGAGTGTACCTTGTCTTTATTATTATTGATTATCTTTATTTTTATTTTAAGAACTATAATTTCTTTCTATGCTAGAGGAAAACCTAATTTTGAGACCTTAACGCTTCTTTCAAAGTAGAATTGAACTGGAATTTCCCACTGCACAATTTGCTGTGGAATTGTAGAGGGATTTATTTTGGCAGGATCTAGTCTTTACATGATGTTTAAAAGAAAGCTTTTTTTTGCCTTTGATCCATGTCTGTATTCCCCAGACTCATCCACAAGGGGGACATAGTTCTAAACAAATACACAGCTCATGGTTAGTTTTGAATATGCACATTTCTAACCCTTCTTAATTTAAATGATTCTCTTGGAATGTCTTGGGACAACCTCAAAACTGTGCAGGCTGTCACTGAGAAAACTCTGACAGGAAAACAGAAAAAGGAACTGATACTTTTTGTTGTGTTTTTTTTTTTTTTTTCCTTTTCTTTTGGGGAGCTTTCGTTTTTGTTTACAGTTGAAGATCTAAGTCCTGGGGGAAAATACCTTGTTCACCTGAGCGTCATTACTGACTTCAGATTACTCCTGTATATAAATGTGCTGAAAAGATCATTAATATATTTTTTTTTTAAAGAACATGAAGTAATGGATTGACATTTCTCCGTTTGCTTCAGACGTAGCTGAAACTATCTGGTAATTAATCTGTAGGCTGTGGGAATGAGCATTCCCCCCTCCCTACGTCTGTCTTTGCTAGTAATTAGTACTGTGTGAAACAAAGATTTGAATTAGGGGAAAACAATATATAGGTTTATTAAACAACTTGGCTTGACTTCCATGCTCTAGAAATTCAGTTTTCTCTTTGCATTATCACTAGGTTCCAGGCCTCCTAGAAAAATGAGATGTGTAACTGGGGCTGAGATCACTGTGGGTTCCATGATTCTTTCTAACCTTCTGGTTCTTGTAACCAATCCTTCATGCAAGCAGACCCTCCTGAAAGGGAGGGAAAGCAAGCTAAGAATGCTATCCATTGTGTGACAAATTTTGAGTGGGACCCTTCACTTCCTGTTGCTAAATTTGAATTTTGGAAAGGGAATTTGGTGTTTGGTTTTGGGTTGAGCAGAATTGCCTTGACTACTGACTAAAGAAAGGAAACTCTCCCTATGGCCTGTATCTTCAGCCACTAGCAAGCTTTGACTTTTCTTATACAGTCTTAATACCAAATAGCTTTGTATGCTTGGTATTTAAAGGGTAGTTCTCTTTATATAGATACCCAGTATCAGAAATGAAAGAGCAAGATAACATCTCTCTTTTCACCTAGCTGTAAATATTATATTGATGAACATTATTTTCCAGAATAAATTGCCGTGAGTTTACCTAAAATTACTCCCCAAGCCCACTCAGATGACTCAGACATCATATCATCCACAGGAGACCAAATTAGATTGTCATAAATAATGTGCTTCACATTTGTGTTTATTTCTCAGCATCTTATTTGAAATTGTTCTTGTGAATGAGTGACAGTTTTTCTGTGTGTATTTGACGCTTGCTTTATTAGTTCATTTTCTACTTAAAAATCCCAAATGTCTAAATACAGGCTTTTCCATCATCCTCAGCGGGGAAAAGATGGTATTTAGAGATGAATGTGGTATGTGAGATTTTGTGAGGTTGTGTAGCCCAACGCCTAAGTTCCAGAAGTACCAAGTGCAGTTAGAGTTGTCTCGGCAAAGGTTTGTTAAACCTATTCCCAAAATCCCTGTGGGTAAAAATCCATAGAGCCCCCAGTATCTCTTTTAATCCTTTGTAATCCTTGCAGTTAAAAAGCTTTTCCCAGTAGCTAACCTAAACCTTATCTGCTCGAAATTTAGCTAATCTTTTATTGTCCTGTCTCCCCACCAGACATGGAAATAACTGGTTACCTTTCTCTTCAAAGCAACCCTCTGCATTCTGTCGTTGTCGCTCTTCTCCTCTGATCCTCTTTAGTTTTCTTTTCCTTCCTTGCAAATCTTATGTTTCATGTAGCTCTCCTCTGCTCTCTCATTCGGCTTCATCCTTCTCAAATCTGAACGCAGTGCTGCGGCTGAAATCTCAACAGTACTGAACACAAGAAACAATCACCATCCTTATCTTGCATAGGGTGTTTCTGTTAATACATCTCAAAGTGATATCTGCCTTTATCTATCATCCTAGAAATAAGTCAATGGTCTGTGATCCTCTAACGCTTCAAATCATTTTCTTCAGAACAGTTGCCTGCTCTGGTTTCTCAGTTTTGCACTTGATCGAGCCTTAATAAATGCAGTACTTTGCATTTGTCTTCATGGATTCTTTTTTCCCCTTGCTGACACTGGATTATTTTTTCTTTCTTTCAAAGTAATGGCAAACCATTCCAGCTTGGTGTCAGCCGTATCCATTGTGTGTCTTCTCTATTCCATGACCTAAATTCTTGATGAAAATAATTAATAGAACTGGACTTCTGCAAGGTCTGAGCTGAAACAGTCTCCCAGCTTGACAAAGAAAAGCTGACCAACAATGTGTTTTAATTTTGGCCCTTTATTACCAAACATAAATGCTCTGCAGCATAAACGATTTTGAGCTGGGTCTTCAGTTTGTCTTCTGTGCCACCTGGTGCAATCTTTCAAGACAGTGTTTGGTATGAAGGTACATTGTATAGTCAGAATGACCTGATAAGAATCTCCATCATCAATGATTTTTTTGTTTTAAAAAAGTGTCACAGGCAGTCTGAAGACTATGAGCCAGCCTAGATGTTCCTCAAGGGATTGTGTTTTCCACGTGTTTGTGTAAAGTGGAGATGTGGCTTATTCAAATGCTTTTCCTATCCCATGTTCTAAAGAGAATTCCGCTGCTTCTGTTTTCCCGGCTGGATGATGGAGGCAGTTACCCCAGGAAGAAGGTGAGCAGCTGTGCCAGGTCAGGCAGTGTGCCCCTCTAGCCCACCATCCTGTCTCCACGGGTGGTCAGGAGCTGTGCCTCGGTAAAAGCACAAGAACAAAGCAAGCATACAGTAATGACTGTTCCTCCTATTTTTTTTCCCCCAAGTAATCTCTCAGCTTGTGATGGTTTCCAGTCTCAAGAGCTTTCTAGCTTTCTTAAGCAGAGGTGATGTCTCTGTATAGAAAACTGTTCCTGCTTTTGCTTGATTTAAATGTGCAGTATCCCATTTATCTGGATTAATCTGCGTTCATTTTGCTTCAGTCTTTGTGAGACTGACCAGAACAAAAGGTAGAATGCAGAAATTTGACATTTCCAAAGTAGGCACTGTCAAAAACCTTCCCTCCCTGCGACTCTTTGTGCTACGTACTGCAGTCTCAAACTTTGCCTATTGATCTGTTCTGGCTTGTTTAATCTGGGCACAGAGACAGCAACATTGATGAGGAAAATATGAAATACTTCCCCCATATATGGCAGTTGCACCAGTAATTACACTCCCTTTCATCAAAATATATCTGAATACTGCCACTGTAGATCCTGATTCATTGGCAAATGATTTCCGAGTTTGTTGCTGCTTTCCTCCCACCTTTTAGCAACAGCTGTAAAGGGAATGGTTTTTATTGGACTAATTTTAGACACTGCTTTTCCTCAGTTCCAGACCTTTTGAATAGAATGTGAAGGACTCTGGTTTTTTTCCCTGGTGAATTAGCACTGAGACAGAGCAGCAAAGGCTCGTCTCTCACTGCTCCCACAG
This sequence comes from Tringa tobata, assembly GCA_033628505.1. NCBI lineage: Eukaryota > Metazoa > Chordata > Aves > Charadriiformes > Scolopacidae > Tringa > Tringa tobata. The sequence goes on from JAHREE010000179.1 coordinate 4,324,837, forward strand.
TGAGACCACCTTGGCAGAACCCGTCTCACAGACCTGCCTTCCCAGGTGAAGGGAAGCAGACTGTCTTCTAGCACAGCTATGTGTCATCTCTGACTGTAGCCTAAACTAAATCCTAACATTTTGCAGGTATTGCTTTGCTGGTGGGGATGTGGGGCTTGGTTTTTTATGTGTGTGTTGTTTTTTTTTTTTTTTTCCCCTGCAGGCTTGTAGCTAATAAACCTATCCTAGCAAAAGTTTATAATAAGGACATAGTATAAAACTCCCCACGTGGACCACAAAATTACTTTCAGGTTATTGCATCTAATCACATTTCTTGCTTGTTAGTTTTCTGCTGGATTAGCTAATTGAACAGGCCCACTGAGGGGGCAGAGGAACAGTAGAGCCAAAAGGAAGGGAAGCAAAGCCAAGTGCGAGAGGGGGGAAAGGCAGGGACCTGCCTGCTCCCACTCCTGCTCGTGGTAGCAATAAAACTAAACGGGCTTTGCAGTCTTGTCAAACTGCACCCTAAAATATGCTGATTTACATGGTGGTTTTCCCAGCCACTGGAAATAACGATCTTCCGGAGAGCATTAAGCCACAGTGAACTTTAAGCCAATTTACTTGTGACTGAGAGTGTTCCCGTAGGTATGTCACATGCTTTAGCTTCTGCACGCTAATTTCACGCCTTTAAACTTGTAGCTTCTCAGTGGTCCCCCATGTAGGTCTGTCCCAGCTCTGTTATTGTTTTCATTATTTTGAATTTAATAGTGAAGGGGAACCTGCAAAAGGCAAATGGAGCTGGTGAAGGGCTGGAAAAGTTTGCGGTGCCTACCTTCACCTCCTTGTCCTCGGTGTCTGGGCACAGCAGCGGCAGGGCACTGCCAGCACGCTTTCTCTTAGACTAATGTGGATTGCTGCTCAGCACAGAGAGGTGCTAACAGTATCTACATAGGCTATTGTGACTCCATGCCAGGCACCCTCTTTTACAACAGCGTTCCAAGGCAAGTTCATCCCAGGATGACATGACAACCGGCGCTCGGAAGGCGGTGCTCGCCGCGGGTGCGGATTGCGCTCCTCCGCTCCGCTTCTCTGCGGCGTGCCCGAGTGGAAGGAGGTGGGAGCAGTGGCAGCGGGTACTGAACCACGGTGACAGATTTGACAGGTGCAGAAGCAAGAAGCTTAAGCTTTGAGACAGAGCTCTGCGTCCCGGCCATCTGGGAGGCAGCTCTTTTTTCCTTGGCTTTGCTGGTGGGTGTTGCTGCTCCGACGGCTAGGGCATGGTCTGCTGCCTGCCAGAGTGTGCAGGCTCTTCATCTGCTATTAGGTTGCTGGTATCTGCTTGCTACCATATGGCTGCATTAGAAAGAGACAGAGAGGAGAATAAGCTGTAAAGCAACTGTAAAAATTCTGTTCAATGCTATACCGTGGTGAGAGGGCTGCTGGCTCACCCTCCTCTTCCCCTAAGTCATTACAGTTCTGGGTTTAAATAGACACACCTGCATCCATTCAGCCCCTGTAGTTTTCCCACTGAGCTGCTCTAAGCAGAGAGACACTTCTCTGCTTGACACCCTGAAATCCCATAGAATTCAGGGTGCTCAGATAAAGGCCCAGTTGTATTTTTTTATTCCCCCCCACCACCACCACCCCTGCTATTGGGAGTAGGAGGCTTATGGGTGGAATTAAGTGAGATGGGATTTGCTTCGATGGAGATGTTTTGGAAAAGTTGCCAAGCTTGCTGGATGGATCTGGTGAGGAAATGGGGACTCTTCTGTCCTCTGTAAGAGGCTAATTCCATCACACCACAATGGGAGAGGGAATCATGTAGCGGCATTGACAACAACAGAAAGAGGATATTTTGCAATATAATAATTGTCTATATGGCTGAAGAAGAACAAATGCTTTCCTGGCTCCCCATGGAACTAATAAAGAAAGGCAGGTTGAGGAGCCTGGGATAATTATTTAGTCATCTTAAATATTTATGAGCTACAGAATGTGCTACATGCAATTTAAGAGGGACTTGACAATTACAGCATACATCATCTTGTTTCACAGGGGCTAAAAATACTTAATCTTGCTCCTTTAAAATAAAAGCATTAATCCTAAATATGTCTTAAGCTGAGAACGAAGCTGTAAACTGCAAGAGGAAGGAAAAGAATTATTTTTTTCCCCCCATTGTAAAGGTGCAGGTCGGGGAAAACACTGCAGGAATAAACGTTTAGTTGAGAAGATTTTATGTGAGCTTTCTCGGAGTTGTGCTGGTGGTAGATGATGTTCTTCATAATAAACAATTGACTTCACCAAGGTTTGGGGAATTTTGCTCTGGGCTGGAAAAGAGAGAGACTTTCCAACTTTGTTTTGGTGACAATAAAATCATTGCTGCCAATCCAAAGGATCAGTTACAGTGGGCTAAACTGGCCCCTTGCCACCTTTTTACTGTACTCTGAAGCCACGAATCCAGAGCACAGAGTCTCTTCTCTCACTTTTTCTGGCTTGCTGATGCACAGTCAGTAGTGAGTATTTCTGGAAAGTTTAAAGTGAGATTCATGTTGAGGGACAGATTCTATTGGCCACTGAATTCAGACAAAGTAGAATCCAACTTTTCTACAGTATATTGCTGTATTTTAGCCATTAATTTAAGTGCTTGAACAGACTTTCTGAATTTGGCATGTCCTAATTTCTCTCAGCATCTGAATCTGCAAATTAGCAGTGGTAGTAATAATAAAACTCGGTTACATGGTCTTGTGCTAGGTAGAATAATACTGTGTTTTCAGCTCATTTTGGTGAGAGTGACACTGTCGTGGAAGAGACCTCCAATGTCTTTGTTCCTGATTTCTTCCCAAGTTGTATAGCAAGCATGAATGGTTTTGGTCTTACGTATTTGTCCCCATTTGCAAATCTCTGTGCAATTGGTATGCTTGCAAATGTTTCAGTTAATGTTTTTTGGCAGCCTACCTAAATTTTGGCTTTTAATTTTGGCAGTCTTTTTTATCCATCATGGTAGCTCAAGAGTGGCCTGGATTAGAGCTACTAGGCATTTGAGTTCCCTCAGACATATCTTACTTTTCTGCCAGCAAATTTTGTCTAGGAGGAATTTGAATGCCTTGGCTTTAGGGTAAGATGCATCTCTATATGTGCGCCCAAAGTAGATCCACTCGCTTTCTGATACAGGGGATTCAGTATGCACATGCAGATGAAGTGCAGAGAGGCACGTCCAGGAAGCCAAATGCTTTCAGACCATCTTTGCTGAACAGATGTGCGTTTGCTACTCAGCATCAACAGGACATTGCAAGCCCGTGCGTGCAGCACGAGTGCTGAGCAACTGCCTGCTACTAGAATTCCCTGTCTGGCTGCACGTAATCAGCACATGCATGGATTTATGCTCAGAAATCCACAGTCATGTTCTGAAGCCAGTCTCTGTATTACGTCAGCTTATAGGTATCAAACAATCTGCATTGGAAGTGATCAAGGCAAAAAAAAAATGTCCTCCTCTCTAGCATCTAAAATATTTGATATCTTTAGTGCATAATATAAAGCATCATATGCAACAGCAGAAATTGAAGGGGTTTAATTTACTGAAATGAAAGTGGAGACATGGAGCATACTGTAAAGGCAAAGGCATTGATTTTGGTCCGGTGTAAATGGTATAGGTGGGCTGGAGATACCATAATATACTCAGAGCAGGGAGCCCAGTAGACCCTTCCCATTGCAGCTCACTTTTCATTGCTGCAAACTGGAGGGTTTCAAACGGGGTGCTCGCTTGGGCTTATGCTCCATGGTACGTGCTCTGGTCTTTCTGGCTCAGTGGCAGCAACAATAATGGAATCTGGAGCTTGCTGCAAAAAAAAAAGAGAGAGAGAAAAGATGAGGGAAAGGGAAACGTGCTTTCCAATTAGATAATGGCAAATATCATACTTGTACTTGTGGAAGGTCAGAAAGGTAACAACTGAAGGAGTCAAATAATAGACAAATTGATGATGGTAACTAAGAAAATATAAAAGGGACCCAATCTCTCTCTCGCTGATAAAGCTGTCTGAGGTGCAGTAGATCAATTTAGCCATGGATGTTGTTAGGAAATTGCTCTTGTTTGATGTTCCACAAGCAGATCATGCAGTTTCCTAGGAAACATCTTTTTCTACTTAAAATCTAATTTTCTTACATTGCTAGAACTGATGAGTCACCCTGCCTGACTTTTCCTTACTTCCCCTTACCTATTAAAATATACTCACCAGGTGGAAATCCAGGGATTTATTGGTCCTTACCACCTGGCTGTCGAATTAACTCTTCTAGTGCCTCCCTGTTATCAGGCAGTGTGCTTGATATGACAAGACAGAAGTCATAGGATAGAAGAGCATCAACATTGGAAAGAAATCATGCATCCCTTAATGGGACATGCTTTCTAAATTTAGAAGAATTCAGAGAATCATCATGGTTGGAAGGGACCTCCGAGATCAAGTCCAACCACAAAAAAAACCAACACCAAAACCCCCCAAAACCCAAAAAACCACAAAACACCAAACAAACAACACACACAATACCCCACCACATCACACCCACCCACAAACCAATAAACTCAGGCACTAGAGCATGCCTTGAAGAGCCATGTCTACATGTTTCTTAAATACCCCCAGGGATGGTGACTCCACCACCTCCCTGGGCAGGCTGTTCCAG
>JAHREE010000179.1:4343965-4383436 GCA_033628505.1 Tringa tobata
TGTCCTGGCATGGCTCAAACTCTGAAATAATAAGCAGATATTGACTTCCACCGAGATGTCTCCTTCACCAAGCAAGTGTTTGTCAATGGATCAACGTGGTGTTAGCAAGAATCTGACTCCCTGTTTGGGATGGGCTGCCTGCTGGTAGTGACTTCTCACCACCAACCCCAGGTATTTCATTGCCAAAGGGATGTCTTTGGTATGATGGGGAGGGGCATATGTGATTGTTGGAAGTCAGGGTGACTTCTATATAATTATTTAAAAGACATTTTAAATACATTGGGTTTAGCGTTTTAGCTAGTTTAGGTGGATTTTGTGCATGCTTAGTTTAGGATGTATGGACTTTTAGGCTGTTAGTGTATTAAGTCAGAAAAGCAACAAGCCAGCTGCACTATTAGCACCAAAAGAAGTCGAGAGATGCAAAAGCTAATATTGCAGTTACAAGATCATCTCCACTGGCCTACACCAAGTCAGGGTGGCCCAAGTTCAGCCAAATGACCAAACCGTTCAACTTAAAAGAGTGAGTATAAGTTCTAATTAAAGTCAAGGGACCGTGGCTCCATCTGCTCTGAATCAGTGTAATTCTACAAAAAAAGTGCTGGCACGGTGTCAGTTTATACAAGTTGACCCCACAGGCTTTGGCTCAGTTAAAACCCGCAGTTGATATGGATATGGATGCTTTCAGAGACCAGCCCTGCAGCATACTTGGCGAGTGAGCAGATAGATAATACTCTGGTACAAAAATACTTCTTGGGCATGCGCTTAAATCATGTTACTAATGAAAGCAATCGTGCATTTACATCCATGGGAGGCAGCCTCTGAGCCCCCACCTTCACTTCTGAGCACGGATGGGGATTTTATTTAACTTGCATTTTATTACTGTGTTGAGGGAGATGCGTTTCAAAAGGAGATGTGTTTCAAAATGTGTTTTCTCTGTTGTTCCTGAGGAGATTCTCATCTGTGCATGCGTGTTCCTCGCCCTGAGATGGTGTTTCACGGCCTCGTGTGACTCCTCCAGTGCATCTGTTAATGGCTGCTGACACACCGCAGCTGCAGAACGCTTAGCTGCTAACAGAATGGCTCCGGGTTTAGGTGCAGACACATGTTAGAGAGCAGTGCCCAGCTTCTGGTGTGTCAAAAAAAACCCAAACCTCAGCCCTTCAGAAACATTTCAGTGGCGAAGCCACAAAGAATTGTTTATCACTGTCAACAGACTGAACGAACGGCTTTTGTCATGAGAAGTGTTAAGATGAAATGAGAGGGTGCAGGGGAGGAAGAGTTGTTGTTGTTGGGTTTATATGTACGTGTAGCAGGTGGGTTAGACAGCGTATCTTTTCACATGGTATGACATCCAGGTAATCAGGAGCACCTTAAAGAGTCGTTAACATCACTGGTGTGATGGGAATGCAGATCTTGCAGAAACACAGAAAGATCTAAACTTCTTCAGGTTGTTTTAAAAGGAGGGCTCTGATGACGTGCAGTCAGTAGAGATTTCAGTCTGCCCCCTGTAGAAATTGAGTGTGTTAGACCATCGGTCCTGGAGAAATCCCAGCTGGGTCATTGCATTTCTCAAGCTCTTCTGAGTTCTCCTTGCTCTTTCATGGGGAAAATCCTGTTTCAGTTGCCTATGGGATTTTTCAGGCTTGTTTTTGGTCTATCATGTTATGCTGTTGTATTTTCTTGTGCCATGGATAAGGTTGTAGAGCAGTGATGTGCGAAGCTTAAATTGTTTACTGTATGGGTACGATCCCAGAGAAATGTCGACCTGAGAAGAAGTAGATCTATTGAGGTTCTGTGACTGCATCATTTATCTTTTGCTATTGACTCTACTTTTCCTGGGATTTATTTCAAAATTTCCTGTTCAACTTCCAGGAGCACCCAGTCTTGTAATAGACGTAATTAATACCTTGTAGGACTTAGACATATATGCAGATAGCCTTTGTTTAAAAGCTCCTGAAATGCAGCTGTGGTGTTGGGGATGTGCTCCAGTCAGTATGCGAGGTGGGATGGCACATGAGCTTTGTTGTCCTGTGACTGGACTAACTTTGCTGTTTGCCAGGGGTGCAGCACACCACAGGACCTTCAAATGAACGAGATGTTCAGGAGAGATCCACCTGAATGATTTTCCTTCTTTCTTTTCTTTTCTTCCTCTGTGCTAGCGTAGGGCTTGAACGTGCCCACGCCATGGCTCCAGCAGAAGTTGTGCAGCGCGTGGTGGGATCCAGCTTGGCTCCCCACTGCGAGGGGAGAAGTCTGTGAGAAGACTGGGAAATGTGACTGGTGGTTTTTTCATCTTCTGCTGAAATGAGCTGTGACTCTGCTGTGATGTACGGGAAGGGAGGAGGAACTGAAGTCCTGTCAGCAGCTTGGAGCAAATCCTGCTGGAGCCTTTTTTTCTTTTTCAAATTGAGCACGCATTTTTTGGTGCTTTGTTGATGGTTGGGTTTTTCACTACAAGAAGGACATTGAAGTGCTGGAGTGTGTCCAGAGGAGAGCCTCCAAGCTGGTGAGGGGTCTAGAGAACAAGTCATACAAGGAGAGGCTGAGGGAGCTGGGCATGTTTAGTTTGGAGAAGAGGAGGCTGAGGGGAGACCTCATTGTCCTCTACAACTCCCTGAAAGGAGGGTGTAGAGAGGTGGGGGTTGGCCTCTTCTCCCAAGGGAATAATGACAGGCCCAGAGGGAATGGTGTGATGTTGGGGCAGGGGAGGTTTAGATGAGATATTGGGAACCACTTCACTGAGAGGGTGGTCAGGCACTGGAACAGCCTGCCCAGGGAGGTGGTGGAGTCACCATCCCTGGAGGGATTTAAGAAGCGTGTGGATGTGGCGCTTCAGGGCATGCTCTAGTGGCTGAGTTTTTAGGTTTTTTGGGGGTTTTTTTGTGTGTATGGTTGGACTCGGTGATCTCAGAGGTCCTTTCCAACCGTGACAAGTCTGTGATTCTAAATCTATTTAAAGCCTTATTGCTTTTTGTGTTTGCTTGAACCTCTTACAAGTACAATAGACCCGTCCACTCAAGAGCCAAGTGTATTTTTGACCCATTCATTTACCAAAACACTAAAGGGAGAGAAGAGTGGTGGTGCTTGAACAATGGTTATTCCAGACTTGAAGCCATAAATCTGTGCTGTGGGACTGGTGCTGATGCTTCCTTCTAGCAACAGTTGTAAGACCAAGATGAACTCTATCAATACTTTGTGTCCTAGTAGATGAAGGGTCCATCCCCACTCCAAAAAAAAAAAAAAAAAAAAAATTGCCAAGAAAGTTGGCAAGGCTTAATCCATACTGTATTGAGTCCTAAGCAGATGAATTTGGTCATGGAAAGCAACAGAACCATTTGCTGGGTGCTCTCTCCTCTCTTCTTTCTGCCTTTCCCTGTACAATCCTCCAGCAATCTGTATTTCTTCTGACAGTTTCCCTCATGCAACTTCTGTGGTTCGAGGGGTGGGGATTTCTTTGGGAACACGTAAGCAGGTTCCAAAGCCGTGCTGTCTTCAGACCAGAAATGTTGTTGCTGGGTACAGGTTCCTATTATCTTCATGAATAAGGGAAAGAACCAGTGGGTTCAGAAATTTGAGAAGTGAAACTGCCTGAAAGCAGGATAAAACCAAAAAAAGCACATGCCATGAAATAGAGAGGAGTTTGATCCCGTTCTGGAACTAAAACTAAAAATCCACACATCTGTGTCTTGTAGCTGACCCTTTATGAGCTATTTTGCTGTTAGGATTTTTCCATGAGATGCCACTGCAATTCCTGTTTCTTTTTTAACTTGAATGCAGTCGTCCTTTTCCCTTATGCCCCATGGAAGCCAAAAGAATGTGGTGTTTTCTGCAAATCCTCTTTACAGCCAGCCGCATTCTCACCTGAAACTTTAGTTGATAGACCAGCTGTAATTCTTGCCCCATAAGCAGAGAAAAAAAATCCTCCAGGTTTCTTTCTTTGTGAAAGAGTTGAAAGAGAAGCTGGGCCCTGTGGTGGGACCTTGTCACTTACCACAGGCCACATCCCTCTGCGCTCAGCGCATCCTCTGAGCAAGGACACCCAGGTGCAGCAGCTGTACACACACAGGACTGGTTTCCAGGCATAAACATCAGAAGCAAAGCAAACAAATGGAGTGAATTTTAAATACAAAGTAGTATTGTCACCACGTCTTTTGAGATATAAAGGTGTATCCAGCAAAGTTAAGGATAAAGTTGAAGTCATTCTGCTAGTTAATTTAAGTGGAAATTGGATTTGCTTGAAGTCTGTAGAAAGAATGACTGTAGAATCTGTATTTAGCTTTGTTGAGATTCTTTGAAACTTCTTCATTAGTGTCAGAGATGTTCTTAATTGTGCTGCTACAAAGGGATAGCATAGCCAGCAGAGGGAGCAGAGGCTTGTTAACAGTAAACCTGTTGGCAAGATCTCTGTGACCTTACAGGGTGATCAGGAAGGAAGGAAAAGTGCTCCAGTTTCTCTCAGGAACTGGAGAAGAGGTGAGAGATGGAGGGTTTGCAGGCTTAGAAAAGAAACAGAGTTGTGTCTTACTTTCAGATTTGAATGTAAAGCAGGCCGTGTTAAAAAAATTTTCAAATCTGGCCCCATCAGTAAAATGCCACCCTTATCAGGGGAAGAAAAAAATAAAGACAAAAAAGAAAAAAGAAAAGAAAAAATCCTACACAAAATTTAAGAACCTGGACATTTTTTTTTCTACTGGCTAATGTTTTTAATGCCAGTAACACTATCATCTAATGGCTGTGGAGCACTGTGTGATGTATCTTGGCTACTTTGTGATCAGCTTTCTGAAAAAAGCAGATGAGGTAGCATTTAATCCCAGAGAAGTTCATACTGAATATAGGGGGGAAGGAAACAATGTCAAAGTGCTTGCACTCAATGGGCAAATTATAGTCGTTGGCTGTTAAGCTTTTTGTGGGGAGAGAAAAGAAGGGAGGAAGCTTTTGTGGTTTTGTGGCCCCCAGTGAATGTTCCCCTTCAGTAAGGTCTGTTTGGAAGAGTAGAGAGCTGAAAACTTTGCAAGGAAATAAGTCTTTATGTCTGTGTGTATGTACAGCCATCCCAGGAGCCACGTGAATGCAGATAAAGTGGGTGTTCAGTAACCTCTCCAGTTCCCTAGTTGTTTTCCATGTGTGCCATCCCGCGTGCCTGTGGTTTTGGCCATGGACACAAAATTCTGTCACGGAGGGCTGTGTAATGACCATTTGCTGTTAATTGTTATCTGAAATTGCCAATCATTGTCATTTCGGTATGGTCTCATTCACAGGTCACCATCGGTCACCTTGGCAAATCCTGAATATTTAAAAAAAAAAATAGGGAGAAAATTCCGGGGGGTTTTATGCTGCTTCTCCCTTTTTTCCTTTTCCCTTTCCATCTGCAGTCCTCCTGCTTTGCATGTAGGTGGTGATGGTCTTGTAAATCAAGAGAACAGCTTCAGATCTGGTTAGTCCCTGCCCTAAGCCCACCTAATCATCTCTGGAACAGCTGCAGATTTTTGTTGCTGTGAGGCTGGAGGGACAGCCCCGAGGAGTGCATTTGGTATGTTCCCAAAGGGCTGGGAACACTCATCCCGGCCCGGAGAGCTGGGGAGGAGGGAAGAGGCAGGAACATTTCAAGGAAGGAGAAGGCCTGCTGACGTGAATCAGGATTTAATGAGATGACCACCTGCTCTTGAAATCCTCATCTGCAAGATATTTGAGCCTCTGAATTCAGACATGACACTTACAGGCTTTCAGCTAATCTTGCTGTCTGGCAGCGCAGTCACAAAGAATGTGACCTGAGGAATAGAGAAGATACCTCCTGGATATCCTGGCACAGCACGTTAATAAACATTTTAGCAGCAGCAGTGCCTGCTCAGCAGGCCGTAGGTTGGGAGGCACGTACGATTACTCTTTAGCTCTAATATTTATTGGGAGTGGAGGCACTTAAGTTTCAAGTTTTGGGTTCAGTCGAATCCTCAGTCTTGGTAATCTGCAGTGTAAGGGAAAAGAGGGAGGTGTGTACCATGGTGTCTGCAAGTATGGGATGGGCTTTTGCAAAGAAAGAGCCATCAAGCATTGTCTCCCACTGCTCTGTTTTGACCTTTCTATATCCTCCTTCCTCTAAATCTGTCAGAAGAAATGGCTGTGCCTCCAAATCAACGGTGTGGCACAGGACTCCCCTCTGCCCTGTTATCAGTGCTGCTTGTGGCACCCTCATTCTTATGCAACATTCAATTCAGAGAACTTAAGCAAAGTGGCTGTTGTACTTAGGGAGCAATGCACCATCTAAGTCTTGCTAAAGAAGAGTCCTAGAGTGCCCTGTCCCAAGAGGAGAGGTGTAGCTTCATGCTTGCAGAGGGCTTCACTGTAGTGTGCTGCCCACTGTTTTCTTGGTAGTGCCCGTTGCTATGGAAAGCCTGACTCCATCTGCTCATCTCACCTGCAGAAAGTGTTGCTTTTAAGGTCAGAAGAACTGTAAAGTCTCTGTAAGGATGGCTGGAAAGCACCATTCAGAGAAAGGCTTGTTTTTTCCCCAGAGCAGAGAAGGTTGTATTTCCCTAGGTACAATTTCACTTGTTCAGGAATGTGAGCCTTTATTATTTTTCTTATTAAATGAACTTTACAAATTGGCAACAATTCTGTTTTCTGATTGAACGGGGATGCTAGCTGTATGATTTCTTTTCAGGGGCTGGTGGCCTTGATCCATTCTTGAATTCTGAACGTTGCAGTGTCAGCAAGCTTTCTTTGTCTGTGATTTCTGACTGTCTTCTGTGTTTGCATCTTCACCTCTTCTTGTGTTGTTTTCAGTTCAAGGACACACAACTACAGATGGGCCACTAATATGTAACTTCTCCTTTTGTTGCAAGTTAAGAACATAGAGCAATCTGAGGGTGAAACAAGAGGCTATCTCAAAGGTGAATGGGGAAAATAAGTTGACTTTTCAGCTACCCCACAGACACCTTTTGTGACTTGAAATTTATCACTTGGAACAATATCCTCCATACCATTTGGGTGCCTAAGTTATGGTTTTCAGAGCCTCACAGGCTGCCCTGTGATCTGATGCTATACAGAAACCTCTGAAACTCCATTTAAAAAAGTGGTTAGTTATTTTGCCTTCATTACTATTTAAAAATCTCATAGCTCTGAGGATTGGACACATTCTTCTAATCTCCCATCTAAAGCTATTTTGGCAAGTTTATAGCTATTAGTTCTTGTACCAGCATGGTTCTTTTGATTAATTCTCTTCATTCCCTACTGTCCTTTCTTTCACACTCAGCTATATTTATAGACAGCAGATATATCCCCCTTAGCCTTCCTCTGGCTAGGCTAGGCTAGCCAAGTTTTTTAGTTTCCTCTTGTGAAGAGGGGTGCCTCGTTCCTCTGATCATGCTAGAAGCCTTTCACTGCATCTGTTCTGGTCATAGATTCATCTTTCTGAGCATGGGCAGTATGCAGTATTTCAGACAAATTTTCTTTAATTCCCTGGGCAACGATGTTCACTATTTCTGTTGGAAAGCCCTCTCATCATCACATTTCATCTGTTCCCTTAGAACAATGCAAATAGTATTTGTATTCCTTTCATACTACCAGTGATCACCAAAACTCTTCCTACTGCATGTGAACTCGAGGTGCAGAATGGTTGCTCTACACACATCCAGCCTCTGAATAAAACAAGTTAGGGACCCCATCACTGACATGTTTTGTTCCCTTAATGATTTCCCTACCGTGCTCTCTGAGGGAAGAGTTCCAGCTTGGGGGAGATCATGTAAATACAAGCTGTGTCACAGCACACGCACACCGGGGAGGCTAAATTAACTCCAGTGCTTTTGCATGCTGTGTTTTGCAGACACACATATTCCTTTCAGCATCCCGTAAGGTACTGTAGGCTGAGGCAGTGCCATGTAAATCTTGGTAGGCAGTTGGAACATTTTCTTTACTCATGACTGATGGGCCTATTTACAAAATTATGCAGCTCACCCAAATGTATGTCAATGAGGTCTCTCTGATGTATGTTACTCATTTGGTCTGTCTCACTGTAACACTTTGGTACTAAGACCACAGTTCTACAGTGGTTGTAGAAGATCTGACTCTAAACCTGATGACGGTAGGTAAGGGAAGATGTCTGGAGAGAAAAAAATGTTCATTCTGGTCAAAAAGGAAGGTTGTGTTTTCTGTGGACTTGTCTTTGCATATTTATTCCCTCGTTATAAAAGGAAGCTGGTTTGTACTGCTCAAAGGCACCAAGTGGTAAAAGAAGTCCAATCTGCACATCAACCAAATCTAGAAGAGGCTGTTCAAACACCTTTCAATTTTTGAGACAAGCATGGAGGAAGTTAAGTCAAGCCCTCCCACTCACATTTTACATTGCTGTTAGGCACCCTAATGGACAGCACAGCACCCCCTGGGGTAAGCTCCTCGACTTCTGCATGTTGTTGTAGCTCAGCTGATGTCAGTGAATGGTGGTGATTTATATGAGCTGAGGACGTGGCTTCTTGAGTTCAGAGAGAGTATTGCGGAATATTGGGCCCCAAAGCGTTTTCTGCAGGATTTTTATTTAAACTAATGCCTAAAGGAGGACTCTAGCTAATTAAGAAAAGGTTTTGTTGTGTGTCTAAGTCCTTTTCCTTGAGAGACTCAGTAAGCAGTGTGTCTTGACTTTAACAGAAATGTGAAAAGATGGCAGGTGAGTGTTTATCGATTCCACTCGCTGTATATAGCAGAGCAGGCTTATTGGCAATACCAGTCTAGGAGTTTGGCTGATGTCATCCTGAGAGCAGAAAAATGTTTTAATAGAAGTAAAGTATAACCTGAGCTTTATTACAGATGTCAAGTTTATTGAAGTGTGACAAAAGAAGGTTTTTGGGGTGTTCCCATGTATCCATAAGGCATGGAACAAAGTCAAAACCAAAGTAAAGCTGTTTTCAGTCCTCTTTGTTTGTCAGAGCGGAAGGAAAACAGACTCTTTTCCAAGAAGAAAGGAGACTAAAAGCAATAATGACTTCTTTTATCAAGTGTGTTTAAATTCAGGACATCCATTTGGATGGATATATATTTAAAATGGCTGGTTATTTATTTTCTTTGTTGTTGTGTTTTGCTTTGGTTGTTTTGTGTTTTTTTTTTTTCTTTTAGAAATAAAACAAAGCATACTTTTTTTTTTATGTATTTGACGTCACTGGGATGCAGAAAACCCTACTGAGTCTGGAAGCAGGGGACTAGACTTTTAGTGTGATCCACAGCTTTAACTGCAGCTATCCATGAAAATTAGATCTCAATTTGGATCCCAAATTTCATGTTCACATCCAATACCTTTCCTCTAATTAATGTTTATAAAGTACCACGTGTTCTATAGTTTATCAAGCCTAGCCAGTAAAATGCAAAAAAATGAGTGGTACTTTTGCACAATCTTTCAGCGTGTTAGAATGACTGTCCTGTTTGTTGTCATTGGGACAATTAAGAAGGCTATTCTGGCAATGGGTTAATTTATCTGGAATTTAAAATGATCTTTTTTTCCATTTCAGAGAAAAAAACTGGATGTTATACCAGTGGTCTCAAAATGTGTCTCTGAACTGTTGATCCCATGGCACGCTGTGATTGTATGAGGTTGTTTAATTGGATATGCTGATCCGAGTTCACTGTGTACATGCACACTGCTGTTGTGGAACTGGGGAAAGGGAGCTTCTTAATGAAAGTACAAGAAAAAGTTTTTTTTTTTAAAAAGCACGTTTGGCACTTAACTAGCAAAAGATTTGCTTTCCACATTAAAGTCATTATAACTGAGCTCTGGAATTGCACATGCACCAGGGAATTACTTGAATTAAGTTAATAAAGTTGTACTTTATTAGGTGTGAGGGGCCTGATTATTCCATTAGTAGAGCGATACAGCCTGAGTTCAGATCCATGGGTTGGAACAACTGGGTTATGAGGATGGAGCTGGGAAGCAACCAGGTCTGGTGGGAGGTGTCCCTGCCCGGGGCAGGGGGGTTGGAACTACATGATCTTTAAGGTCCCTTTCAACTCTAACCATTCGATGATCTTATGATCTCATCACGTCACCTGGGTGAAAAGGAAGACTTTTGGCTTTGGGTTCTTTTTTTGTTTGGTTGGTTTTTGAGACGGGACAAAATAAATCAATAATGCACAAGCATTAATGCACCTTAATCAGTAGTGTTTGGTCTTTGGAAATTTCCAGGAGAGCTGTTTGATGAGTTGGTAGAAACTCTACATGTTCCTCAGCTCTCTCTGAACACGTCAGGCTTTGGGAATACACAGCAGGATTTGGGGGGGTTATTGCATGTTCTTTTCAGCGCAAATGGCTTTTGTTTTCTTTTTAGTTACTCAGTTCTTGAAGATGCAAAAATTAGTTTTATCTATATAGGTGAAGAACAGAGTGGACACTGATAATAAACTGCTTTCAAGCATATAATGTTACAGTAAAGTGAAATGTTAAAAAGTACCAGGCTACTTGCTATGTAAGTCTCTTGTTTGATAACACTTGCTAAATAGTCAGGTTACCAGTGCCTGCCTGGGAAATGCTCTACCATTTGGGGTTTAAATTGATTTAATCGGTGACAGATTAATCAGTCTTAGACTCTAGTAAGCATTACTATCACACAACAGGGAAGAAGTTGCCCGAAGTGTGGGGTGTGAATGCTGGAAGTCTCCAAACCCTCTCCATGAAAAATTTTGAGAACAGGCATTTTAAATGGTGCTTCTCCATTGAATGCTAGTGGTAGAGGAGTCCAAAGACAGCAGAATAGGAGTATGAAGAATGGAGCCGAGAGTGAACCATTTTTAATTTTTTGAATTACAGAAAACACGAGAAGGTGATTGGCAATGGGTGCACTTTGGGCAACAGGTCCCACTTGTGAGTGCACCACAATAAAATCCTTACCCTAACCAAGTGCTTTCCCTGAGCAGATGAGCACGGGCAAAGTGCTGCTCCTGTCTGCTGGGCACTGAGCAACGCTGTGACACACGTCCTCTTGGCTCTCCATCACACTGCTGCTGCCTGGATTGCTTTGTGAAGGGTGTCGAAGAAGAAGTTAGGTTATTATGCAGATTGTCTTTTCTAGGATACACCATTCTTACCAAATATTCCCATTTGTAGGCCAGCAAAGAGCTAATAATCAATTGCCACATGATGAACCTATAATCACCTTATTAAATCCACATTGAATGCGTAGTTAAGTGTACTCAGACTATTTCAACTTAAAATGTTACTATAAAATCTGCAAGTGGAATTAGTGTAGTGCTTTTGAGATTACATTAGCAGCAAAACAGGGGGTGAATAGTTATTGTTAATTAAACCATACAGACAACATCCAGTGGAATCCTAATGGCGTGTAAGATACATCTATTTATTTAACATCTTAGAGTTTCAAGAATCTCTGCCCTCCAACTACTATTTTTTTTTCTCTCTCCTCTCTCTTTTAATTACCAGGGGAATTTTTTGGACTGGTTTTGTTACTCTGGAAGACTGGTGAGATGTGGAAGTGAACCTTCTAATTGTCTGTTATGGGCCTGACATTAATATGGTCTAGGGAGTGATAGAACAATATTATTTCGCTGTGAGTTTTTTGTTAAACTATTGAATCATAGAATCAATAAGTTTGGGAAAGACCTTTAAGATCGAGTCCAACCATTAACCTGACACTGCCAAGTCCACTACTGAACCATCTTCCAAAGTGCTACATCTACATGTCTGATTTATTTTTTTTTTCTTCCATCTAATCTGTCTCTGAAGAATGCTCTTGATTTTATTTCCTCTGATAAAAGTGTCCCTGTTGTTATAACATATTCATGGCCACGTGGTCATGAAGTACTTCCCTGCTTATTTCAAATACCACAAAGAGCCACCATATTCCCTGATCGCTGTCCTTTCTCTTCCTCCTTTTTACACATCTGCCTTTGCAGTGTGTGAGACTGAACATACCATTTGTGGGGGATATTTCAATCAAGAGGAGTTGACTTGTGACATACTCGCTGTTTAATTTCTGCTATAGTTGGCTTTGCGTTTTGAAGTAACCTCTTAAGAAGTTCACCTCTAGATGATCACCTTCGGTATTACACTCCCCTCTTACGCTTGTTTTCAGTACCTGCTGAGCACTCAGAAAGGGAATAGTGCTAAATACTGTCGTCTTTTAGCTGATATATTCCATTGTTTGGGTTAAAGGCTGCAGGAGTCCCCCAGACCTGCCTCCTGGTTGTTGCCTCTGCTGCTGTCATGGCATCACTGTCCCTGTGCTGGGCAGCACTTTTCTTGTCTACAAGGAAGAGTCTTGTCCTAACAAACCTTTACTAATGTCATGAACTCTGGTAGAGGTAAGGTCATGAAGGTTTTATATCTTCTGCCCCTGATCCTTTACTGCTGTAACCAGTCACTTAGTGTCTCCCCTGCTCTCCAGCCCTGACACTTCAGTAGTCCTACTCCCTTGCTGGTACTTTCTGCTCTGACTTTTCTCTTTATGTATGAATGCCTCATCAGAGGCTTTATGTGCTTTGGCCCTGCTCCTGCATATTTTCTGTTGTGGATCGCCTGTTGTCCCCCAAATCCTGTTTCCACACACAGTTCCTTGCCCATTTCTTGTACATGTATCCCTTGTAAGGGGATGATGAGAGTGCTTATTCCCTTTATTACTTTCTGAGACAAACAAACTTACCCAAGTAATAGCATCTGGAGAAAGATTATTATTTTTTTTTTTTTTAATTTTTTTTTCTTTGTTATCCTTCCTACCCGAGATGCCAAACCACACTCTCTTGCTCTCATCCATTGCTGTAGAGAGTTTAATTTAGACCCTCTGCATCGCTCAGCACTGTTTGCACTTCTCTGTAAAGGGCTGTGCAGCTCCTAGGCACTAGAAGAGTGTGACACAATAATGATGAACAGGAGACTGTGCTTTGGCCATCAAACAGGTCTTTTTACCCTCAGCTGTGCAAACCATGTGGTTACTCTTCATTTTGAAAAAGGCAGATAAAAGCCTCTTCTAAGCAAATCCGGTGTACAGTGTGAAGTGTTCTTTCCCAAACACACTTAAGCCTACAGTCCACTTTGATTCATTTACTCCTTTATTTTAATCATATTGATCAGATTTTAGCTCTTTTCCTTCTGTCAAGAAAGGGAGTTGCAACTCTGCTTGCTGAGGGTCATAGCCTGGAAACCTGAAAGTTAAGTCAAGCCCCTGACCCCTCTGGAGTCGAGAGGACCTCATAGATGATTTGGTAATCCTTTCCATTCACCCCCTGTGTGTAGCAGTGTGTGTGTACAGGCCACAAGTAAGGATTTGCAGAATGGAGCCCTCACTTTGTTTATAATTGAAAACCATTGTTGGAGAAACAATGATTCAATAACCTTTTCTGAGTCTGGCCTAATGTTTCTCTCCAGAGACCGCGGTGAGCACAGTGGTAAATTGATTTTAAAGAGAGTACAGCATTTCTAACTCTTTATGCAAGACTGACTACGGTTTCAGGCTTCTGCTTAATAGCTCTGGATAATGCAGGCCTGGAAGCATCAGTGTGGAGTGTGTGTGTATAGCAGGGGCAGATTATGTTATCATCTTC
This sequence comes from Tringa tobata, assembly GCA_033628505.1. Taxonomy (NCBI): domain Eukaryota; kingdom Metazoa; phylum Chordata; class Aves; order Charadriiformes; family Scolopacidae; genus Tringa; species Tringa tobata. Next base: position 4,357,496 of record JAHREE010000179.1, read on the forward strand.
TTTCTTCAGATTCTTCCTACTGCAAAAGAGAAAAATGAGTATTAAGATGAGTGAACAGACCGTTTAAATGAAGAAATAAGTGGTAGTAATTTGATTCCCTATTGTACACAATGGTGCTGTATATAGTCTGGAGGCAGTTGCCCTTTTTACATCTCTTGAGGGAGTTTATGCCTTTCCATTTTCACCTTACTATTAGGCTGACCACAGAGGAAGTTGAAGAACTGTGGAAAGAACCAAGGAGCTTTTATCTGAGTGGGTGTTGGGGGAGAGAGCTTTCCTTCAACTACGTATGCAAAACAAAGAAAATCTTTCCTTTCTTGAAGCAATAGAACTGGCAAACTGATTTAAACGCACATGCACACTGCTGTATCCTTTAATCTCAAAATATGAAAACCCCCAATGTGCTCTGATGGAGTAAGATTGGCTGGAGATTAAACTAGCAAGGGTTGTGAAGGGTGACAAGAAATTTTCCCGTACATCGGTACTGAAAGAAAGGCTAAGGAAGAAAATGTGAGGCTGCTACTCACTGGGCCAGGGCACACAATGACAAATGACAGGAAAAAGGTCTAAGTACTCAGTCCTTGGCTTGATTTTTCACTGCCCTCTGGCCTTTAACTTTCCTGGGTTTATCAGCAGGGCCTGAGGGAGTGAAGCATTAGCCACATTGCAGGAAGGTAAAGTAAGGCCTGCTTACACTAACTGGCCACAAACAAGTCCGTGGGATCAGATAAGGTGCGTCTCAGGGAGCTGGCCAATGTCACTTTGAGGCCACTCTCTAACACCTTGGAAAGGTGATGGCAACTGGGGAAGGTTAAAAAAAAAAGAAAAGAAAAAGAGAAAAAGGCAGGCATCGGAGCCATCTTCAAGAATGGCATGATGCAGGAAACCAAAGGCCGGTCAGCCTTATCTTAGACCTGGGGTGGTAATGGAGCAAACCCTTATGAGAAGCCATTTCTGGCCACATGAAAGGGAACGTGGTGACTGGGAATGGCCAGAATGGATTTACAAGTCCATATTATGCCTGACCAACCTGACAGCCTTCTCTGGTGAGGTGAATGGCTTTGTAGATGAGAGCCATGGATGCCGTATACCTTGATTGTAGAAGGTCTTTTAACATGGTCTGTGAATCTCCAAATAGGCAAACTGACAACATATAGAGTGGATAAGCAGGTAACAAGGTGGGTGGACTATCAGGCTCAAAATGTGGTGATCAGCAGGATAAAGTCCAACCTGGCAGCTTCTTGTCAGTGAAGTCCCTCAAGGATCAGAACAGGGGCCAATATTATTTAGTGGACTCTCATCAAGTTTGCAGACAATACCAGATTGGTGGGATTGGTCAGTATTTTGGCAGGGAGAGCTGCTGTTCAGAGGGAACTGGACAGGTTGGAGAAATGAGAGGACAGGAACCCCATGAAGTTCAGCAGAGGAAAATCCAAAGTCTTGCACCTGGGACAAAATAATCCCATGCCACAGCAGAGGCCAAAAGCCAGCTGCGTAGGAAGCAGCTTTGAAGGAAAGAGGGGGTTCTGGTGGGTTAGCTGAGCCAGAGCCAGCAGTGGACCCTTCCAGCCAAGAAGGGCAGACGTATGTCTGTGTATGTATATATTCTGTTTGGTGCAGGTGCAAGTTAGTACCTTAATGTAAGGGACTCACCTGTGAGGATGAGCAAAGTCTATTCTGATACTGACAGAGATTGATGCAGTTAAAAATCACAAGTTGTTAAATATAAACAACTTTTTGGGTGTGCTGAGGGTTTGGTGTTTTTTTTTTTTTTAACAAATTAATTTCACAATGTGTCTTGTATTTCAGAGAAAGACCAGATTGTTAATTGCAGAGTCATTCTCCTCCTTTGCTTGCCAAAGTTGGATCTGTAGCCTGCAGCATAAATTAGTTAATATTATAAGAGTATAAACAGAAATCTTCTCTTCTGGTGATCATGCAATAGTCATGATTGCTAAAGGATGGAAGAGAGACAGTTTGTAAGAACAAACTTTTTTTTTTTTTATATCTACTGATCTAGGAAAATGTGCTTTCAGGTTCAGAAGATGATCTGGTCTGTTTACCTAGAAGCTATTCCTAATTGAGCTGCAAGTTATATTTACAGCTGGGCAGGCTGGAATTCACTGAGGATAAACAAAATAGCCAAGATTGCAATCACCACAGTAGCGAGGGGGAACAACAGTCTGAAGTCAGAAGAAAACCTGTAAGAGGCTTTAAAACTTGTTCAATTTTTCCATTGCAGTCGGCTGGTCTGGTAAAATAGTCTACCTGTCTTTACAAACCTGGCTTGGTTGAGTAATTACAGAGAAGATGGGTCACTTGTCAGCCAGCATTAAATACGTTTTAGTTCCATTAACTTTGTGAGGTTAAGGCAGCTCATGCCAGCTGAAGATTTTTTGACCACCCCATATATTAAATGTGCCATTCATTGGGCTGTGTTTGCTCTTCCCATGCGGCAACTCCAATACAAGCAGAGAATGAGTGACAAAGCAAGGGGGGCGAGGACATCGGTCACATTTAGTGTTTGCTATTAGAAGTAAGAAAAACACAACCTGCCAGGGAGGTGGGAGGAGGGAATGGGCTCAACCCTGGCAGGAGCTGGTGGGCAGGTGATGGCATCTCTTTGCATTACGTGACTAATAGAGGTCATTGTTAATAGCTTGCAAATCAACCCATGGCAGTTTTCTCTGATGTGCAAGGGCAACAGGCAAGATACCGATTTGTGCTTTTCTCTCGTTTGTAGGTGCTTAGAAAGCAAGTCGATATGCTCCCCCCCACCTTCTCTCATCCTCTGAAGAGATACATGAGCTGTTATATTTAAACTTTAGTAAATATTTGAAATATACTCAATAGCGCGTTTTCAATTTCTAGAGACTGAACTATGATTTGGAAAGTGTAAATTGCAAGAGATCATATCATATTTGTTTCTAATAGCCTGTACTCTGTAACAATTTTACCTGTGTTTTGAAGAAGTGTTGTGCAACAGATATACTCTGATAGTTCAATAAGTCCACTCAGAAGTACTTTCCACTTTGCGAGGGTAATTATCTTTATTAGTCCTGTACCTTGATAGTGTTTCAGCAGAGCATTTAGGAGTGTCAAATTCTATTAAGCATAAACTAGCTCACGGAGGAAATAATTTGGAACTGTGTGCAAATGGTGATACTTTAAAAGGTTTAAGTGAGTTTTCTGCTAGGTGGTTTTAACACTTATTAACAAAATAAAATAAAAAAGAGACAATATAATTTTTATTTATATGAGGGGAGGGGAGGGAATGGGAGCCTCATAAATAAATGTGGAAAACCTTAAAGCTTCTACATGCAAACAACTGATCGCCAAGATAAGAGGATGCTACCAGATTTTAATCAGCACACTTCAAAAGTGTCATTTTGTTGGTATACTGAATTTTGAGTAGTAAAGGAGTGCTATGTAAACGATGATGCTTTTCTGAAGTGCCTGTTCTTCCCAAGAACTGGACTGCAGAGGTCGGGCAGGAAATAGGCATGGCCAGTACTTTCATGGCATAGCAATCCAGTACCATCCTCTCGTCCTGCTCCTGAAAGCTGAAGTAGCTGTGGAGTTTCTGTAGAGCTGCACCTGCATGCACTGGGGAGGTCTCTGGGATGAATTTCAAAATGATCTATCCCACCTGAGCTGCAGGAAAAACTATGGGAGAAAACCAAAGGAAAGTGCCAAGAGCCAGGGAAAGGAATTTGTTAGTGGAAAACAGGAAAATTAAACTCTAGAGGAAGAATGTGGTGGTGAAAGTGTGTCCCCCTTGATTTCCCCAGACAGCTCAATTCCATTGCATGCCATTAGCACTTACATTCAAGACTCTGCATGTATCAATCATGCTGGAACTGCTGTCCTCAGCTCTCAGGAAGTTTGACTTTCCTCCCTCCACAGCCTCTTTAGCAGCTCCAACTTGCTCTTTCTCTCATTTTGTCACTGGTTGGTATTTGCCCTGTGGTTAAAGGGGACTAATACGGAAAAGACAAATTCTCTGTACTAGCAGATAGGACATACCAATTGTTGTGAGCTCGAGAGTGTTTCCTTTTGCTTGAAGTATTGTCTTTCCCACTGGTCCTCTTCTTCTGGAGTGAGTTATTGTTCTGTTTTGGGGATGCAGTAATAAGGAGCTCAGCAAGATGTCTGTGACAAAGGCAAACACGGAGTCCTGCAGTGGGGATGGAATAAATCCCTGCAGCAGCCCAGGCTGGGGGCTGACCAGATGGCTGAAGAACAGCATTGTTGCAAATGACCTGGGTGCCCTGGTGGACCAGACGTAGAGCATGAGCCAGCAGTGTGTCCTGGCAGTGAGGAGGGCTAGCTGCCTAGCACTCTCCCTCAGCATGGCTGTAGCCAGCAGGTTCCACTGACTATTCACCTCTATTTTGTGCTTTTGAGACAGTATCTGGAGTACCATGTCCAGTTTTGAGCTTCCCTGGCACTCAAAAAGACACTGGCAAACTGGTTTTCTAGATACCTCCATTTAGGCAGCTGGGCCCTACCCAAAGGCATGGTGGTGTTCCTCTGTGTGCTGAAAGCTACTGCTTTAATAACTGTTGTAAAAGCTTGCTGTCAGTCTGCAGCCATCTTACCTTGCTGAACATTAAGACCCATGGCTCCTTCTGAGAGAAGAAACCAGGCTACAAAATGTAAAAGTGCAGTTGAATGTCATATCAGAGAGGAAGGCCAGGAGCAAAGCCCCATAAGGAAGCACTTCTGGCTCTGAAGTGTTTGCCCAGGAGTAGTGCTATCTGCCTCGGAGTCAGACTGGGTAAAATGATGTGGGGACAAAAAGGCAGATGAATTTGGGACCAGAGGAACAGTAGAGTCACAGCTGGCAGAACCTCTTGCCCTCATTGTGGCCGAAGAAAAGACAAGGGAGAAGCAGCTGGAAGAAGGAGGTCTGGCTAGGTTCACCAAAGTGTACATAGATCTGCAGTGTGCCTTTGTGAATAGGTTTACATTGCACACTTTTGTCTGTCTGTAATAAGGTGGTTTCTGTGGATGTTTCTTGGACAAACCAGAAACACTTGTGCACAGACACTTGTGTGTCTGTGTGTGATTTTTATCTCCATTTCTAGCTTCCCCTTGCTTGGCGAGGCTGTGTGCTGGTGTTCTCTTCTAGCTGTCGCTGGCTGTGTAAAGACATTATTCCCTCCAGCCTCCAGTGATTAACCTGTGGTTACTGCTGAGTTCTTCTGGTGTAATTTGATTCAGTCAGGATGACCTGGACTGGAAAAGACTATTACACCATGGACTGGTAGGTCTGACAACATTTTCGCTGCTCTAACACAGGTCAGTGATAACCCAAGGTAGTCCAGTAGCAGAACAGAGCTGTGCTTCCTTTATCTGAGCACAGGTGGGACAAAAATAATGTCAGCATCATTCTTGTCTCACCACATTTGGCCTCAACTTATTTTTCATTTTATACGTTTGTTATGCCCTGTCTGGCTGTGTGCTCTTCTGGGTCTCGTGGGGCTGGTAGAAGAGTTTCTGCCCAAAGGTTCTTGTCTCTTTTTCCTTGCAGGAGGTGTGTGGAAATGTGCCCTGGTCTATTTTGGGCAAAACCACCTGCACTGACTAAACTGGGTGATTTAAATGTTTCAGGTAACCCACTTAAAGGCTGAATTTGCCTAAAGTAGGCTAAACATTTTTAAAGCTGACGCACCCCAAGTTCTGTCAGATGACAGGGACTCCCATGCTCTCTGGGAGAAGGTACCCCCCCACTTGGAGCAAGTACTACTCTGACCAGCCAGCTTGGATGTGACAGGGGACGTCTGCGTGTGAACTAATTGATGACACAAAGTGAATCAATGTGGGTCAATTTTTGAGAGAGGAGAGTGCGTACATTAAGTTTCAGTGGTGTGACTGTTCCCATTTAAGCTGTGTAATGTTAGGGAGACCTATTCATGTGTTAATGGAGCTGGTCCATCTCACTCTGAAGAAACACTTGCTTCACAAAGCACTATTGGTATTTCATTTGTCTGATGGCGATTCTATTTTGTGCTCTTTTAGAGTACCTATTCTACAAATTCTTCTTTTTTTTTTCCCTCATGCTTTTTTCTTTATGCAGGCACTTAAACTTGTGTCTGTCTTCAGGTATGTGAGCAATAATAATGAACGTCAGCAGTTTTACCATCACGGTCTATGTATTTAAAATCAGCTACTTTTATGGTGCTGGTTACAATTGTTGATTCAGTGGAACCTGAGTTTTGAGCTTGTCTTCTCTGGGAAATTAATCCAGGCTGGATGTAAATCAGATAAATTAAACCAGATTAAAGTCATACAAGGCCTTTCTCTTTTTGAATACAAGCTGCCTTAATTCTGTTTTGTTGGATTCACTTCCAAATCAGAGAAACTATTCTGATCTAAAATGATTTTATATTCACGTAAGGAGTTGTTTTGCACCTGTAATTCAGTACACTCCCTGTGAAGACAGCCTGTGGTTTTTATTTCACTTTAGGAATGTGTGTGCGCGTTGCTGCTGAGGAACATCAGCTTGTCTAGAACCAGGTGGAGACCAGTCTATTGGATTTTTGCAGTTGAACTGCTGTGTCATTTAACTACCATTTTAATGGATGAAGCTTTCTTGTTGGTATCAGCTTTGGAGGTTGAAAGCAAGGAAGATTATTGTTCAGGAATTTAATTCTGGGTCAAAGCCAAAAACTTTGTTTGCCTGGCAATGGCTGAGGTTGTTCCTTTAGCCTGGACCTACTAAAGGTGATAGACTCCTCGTGTTCTCACAGTGCTTTTCAGTGTGTAGTATCACGAACAAAAACTCAGCCCTCCCAGCTAAGGCTGAATGCAGAAGGTGGCAGCAGGTAATAGAAGCAGGAATGAAATAGGTAGTTTGCTGAAAATCTAATTTGATGGGTAAATAGCCCTGAATGTCAAGAGCACTCTGTTTGTAAATGTGCAGGATGGTGATTTGATGCTTAAGAGTTTGTGAAATCTTCATCACTGGAACTTTCTGGACATACTAAAAGATGGTTTTGGGAATGGCGTAAGTATTGTTGACTCTACCTTGGTATAATCCCATTTTTCTATCATTCATCAGCATTATTTTATTAGAAATAATTTCTTCAGACTCAATAAGAAAGACTCTTTCATATCTTCCAAAGGGCTCAATTTATTTGTCCCCACCTCTACGTTAGCAATGGTGACAGGAGGAGTTGTGTTAGGCAGACATGGTGGTTCGTTTACCATTTTTGTAATAAAATAAATGGCAAATATACGAAGAAACTTTAGGAATTGTGAAAGCCTATTCTAAATTCTTGATCAGTTTTATATGACAAGAAAGTTCAGAATAGTTTGAGTAAGAGCAAAATAAATGTTCAGAAGTGCGAAAAATTCAGAGGTTAAGTACAAAATTTTCTTTGGTGTCAGTTACCCTGATTGAGCCAGAACAGTAAAATGTGGGAAAGCTGTACTGCTGTAAGTAAATAAATGGAATAGGATTTGATAATGATCTTCATATCTCAGAGGCTGGACTAATACATAATTTGTAGACGATTAAGAGGATGTTTTTCTGATTTAAGATAGTGACAAAGCACAGATTTGAGTCTCCAGTAGTCAGAGGAATGAAATTTTATAAAATGGAAAGGTCAGTGAGTATTAGAGTTTTGTTCTTTGGGAAGGTTTGTCTTTTTAGATTTTGTTTACATTTTTAATAGTTTGTGTTTTTTTTAAAAAAAGCCAAAACAGTACAAAAATAAACGTTGCACAATTAATTCAGCGTTGAACCCTGTATTGTGAGTTACCATCCTGGCTCCTGGGAATGGCTTTTCCCATCTCTGGGATGAAGCTCTGTTGCTAGACTGTATCTCCCTTATCTGCGCTTGTGCTTACAGACCTTTGGGAAGCACTTCGTTATCTTGGCAAGAGCAAAGTGGTCTGACCAGGGAGTCTGAACTGTAGATAAGGAAAGAGGCTTGAGGCTCTGGGACAGCTCAGGTCAGTTTGCTTTAATATTTGAATATTTGATTCTTAAAATATTTCAGCCAAAGAAAATATTTCCTGGAGAAAATGGGGGGAAAAAATTTTTGCAGAATTTGTTGGTTTGGTTTTTTTCATAGGAAGTTGCTGGCTAGTTAGGCTTATGCTTAAGTATCTGCCTGAACGGAAATGCCTTTCTGGTTCAAGGTGTCAACTGTGCTGAGAAATCTCATGATTCCCAGGAGTGGCACCACGAACATGAGAGAGATCTTTAAACGTCTCTGCTGCGTTAAAAGTTACCCAATTTTCTCAACACCTGCGACGGGTAGAAACTTTAAGCTGCTGTACCTTTCCCCTTTTCAGTGCTACTTCTTGCCCTGTTGCAGTGCTAACTATTAGCCCTGTCAGCCACCCTCTATTTTCTTTGACTGGGGCCTCGCTGGTTCTTGCAAGCATCATATGCCTCTTCTAGATCAGCGTGCTAAAAGCAGCCCTGCTCAGCTCCTGATGCTACACTGATGGGGTCCCACGACTGACAGGAGGAGGTAATGCTGCCTAAAAGTAAATTCCTGTAGATTTTATTTATTTTTTTTTTAAAACTGATTTTGAATCCAGAGTTTGGTGAGGGGGTTGAGGGGCTGGTTTTGCTCTTTCTGATTTTGGCAGCTTTATGAAAAAATAAATACGAATGTCGTCTCACCAGAAGCCTTGACAAATTCTCTAAAGAAAAAAAAAAAAAGCAATGCAAAGCAGGCAGCTTTGGGTGCCACAGCTCTCTGTGAAATGAGGGACAGGAACCCACAGAATATTAAGAGAAGGGAGACAAATGCCCAGCCTCGGTGTATGTGAATAGTAAGAAACAACTTGTTCTTGTTGCAATCAAACAACATAGCAGAAAGCAGAAAAAGGGCAGATTACTGTCCCCATCCCACAGATAGAGAACCAGTCCATGAGCAGCCATAACTGTGCTAGATTGGGCATCACCAAACACTGGAAACCTGGAGTACTTAAATAAACTCTTGCAGAAGCTGCAAAGGATGGAACAATTTGGGAAAGGCACTGATAAAATAAATGATTTGTGTCTCATTTTATTTTTTTTTTTTTTATAAAACGATTTTTGGCGAAGTTGTTATTTACGTGCTTATTAATGCAAGCTGTCAAAATCAAATGTAAGTGTGAGTGCTTGAGGCAGGTAAGCTCGCTCAAGAAAGCTACCTGAGTCTCAAATCAGAAGTTACCCTGGTTTTCTGGAGAAAACCAGCCTCTACCTGCCTGGAGACAGGGAGAAGAAGCTTTTCCCCCCGGTCCCCTGCCGCAGCGAGGCATTCACAACATCACTCAGGCTGCTTTGGTTTTACTTCCCTTTTATGGTACCATTTGATCTGCTTTCCAAGTAATATAATTAACTGTCTTTTAATATTAAAAAAAAAAAAACGAAGAAAAAAAAAGGGCTGTAATGGGGATAATTTATAAACTCTGAGAGGGGAAAAAAAAGATTGATCCTTTCACAGAATTTAGGAAATTATTGCTTTCAAAAATGGATTATACAACTTCTTTGATTGAGTGACAGTGGTGCATTGTATGGATGAATCTTTTGGAGCCTTGCAGTTGAAAAAGCTGTTCAGCAGTTAGAATAATCAGTCTCTATAAGAATTTTAAGCAGGGTGTTTTTTTCAGCTCAATACACAAGCAATTTATTTCTTTAATTTTTAGTGTGTTGCAGTATATAATGCACAAGGAAGCAAGTAAAGGAGAAGTTATTTCTCTGTACTCTCTTTGCCCTTTACCCAAAACCAGCTGTCAGGCAATTTCTGTGCAAAATAGTTGCTTATTTTTTTTTAATGTTGTTTTTTTTTCCAACACGTTGCTTATATTAAGGGCCAGATTAAACTAGTTTATGAAGGCTGTGTAAGGTGCAATGAGTGAAGAATCTGCGTATTACTATTTTTATTCTTTCAAGATGCAATTTCAGTTTAATAAGATGATAACAGAGAACAGCGAATAATTAACGGATAGATCCTTCTTATGGTGACACAAAGATCATACCTTTCAGAACAGGAAGCTAAATTCCACTTGTTCCTTTTTAACTTTTACCGTTCAACCCAGGTGCCCAATTTAGGTGGCCAAAATCCCTTAAATTTCCTTAAATAAAAAGGGAAGGGTCCCTTCCGACTAGGAGGCAAACTTGAAATAAATCATGCATAAAAAGAAGTGTCCCACTGGTGCTTGTAGCTCTCCCTCTTGGCTGTGGTGTTACTGTAGAGAGGTGCTGCTCTTGGAATTTGTTTTAAAGTTAAAGTTTAAAGTTTTGTCAATTATGTCAAAAAGTCTGAAATGCAGGCCCCAGCATCCCTGGTTCAGACTATTTCTCTGATGATACACCTTGCCCATCCTCCGTTGAAAGAAGTTGCTGTTGCTAAGAAATGAAGGGTTGTCTCAGAGTTGCTCATACTTCACAAAACAAATCGCTGGGCTTTTGAGAATCCTGTAAAATAATCAAATATTTACTAATGAATGTTATATATGAACTGTCTTTAGGATTATCAAGTCCTGAAGTAATGAGTTCCCCTAGAAGTGGCCCTGCTGGGCTGTTAGTGTCGCTCAACAAGGGATGGTCAGGGTCTCAGGAGTGTGTAAACTGTCACCCCTTTCAGAAATCTGCATTGCTGTGAAAAGTGTGTGTGTGGGGAGGAGTTTTGAGGGATTTAGGGAAACTGTACCACTTCGTGGCTCGCACCTCAAAATTTTTTGCTTTTTCGGTATTTTACTACAAGAACAAAACTCGGGGCTCTTCAAAATTGTCTGTAGTACCGGTGTCTTTGGGCAGGTTTTCATCCAGGTAGGTACAGAAAGAAGAGAGGTGCCTGTCCTTGCACTGGCAAGCCTAATAGGGGAACGTATGTGCTTATGCAACGTTTCCTTCCACTGCCTCTTCTGGGCTGCTCCTGTATTCTACCGTGGCAAGCATAATGCAGATATAATAAAAAGCTTAACCGAAACAGACAGAGAAATGAAAAATCAGGATTTCAGACGATATCTGTCCCTTTCAAATACCATCATAATAAAAGCTTGTTCCCATAGAATAAATATATTTAACCTCCAAAGAGTTAGCAGTGCGTTACCTCCCTACCGCTTATGAGAGAGAGATTCAACCGGCTCATGAGTTATCTGTCTTTTATGCTCATGACAGAAAGATAATCATCCTCAGGGGTGATATATGCTAAATACTGCATAACTATGCCAAACTGGCAGCAGCTGCTCCATTCTTTATAGGACTGCCATTTGCTCCCACCCACACCATGCGGTCTCTGGACAACTATTGCTTTTCCTTCTGAAACCCATTTCACTGTATTTAAAACTGTCGTTAAAAGTTCAGCTCCCTGAAGATTTCTGTAAACTGGGCCACTGTTTTGTAAACACGGCCATTCAAAATGAGTTCCGTAATTTCCCTGTGGTCTGCTAGAACGCGGGCCAATTTTATTTTATTTTTCCCCCCAAATGCACAGAATGGCATTGTGCTGTAAAAGCAGCGGCGGCGAAGGATCAAGTGGGAGGGACACCAAATGTGCCCCAGTCCCTCTGGTTGCTGCCACCAGCATTCCTGAAGGGCAGGTTTGGGTCTGTGGGAGTAACTCCAAGGAGCCTTAGGGCTATGCTAGGATGCTCCCTGGGAGTCTGTGTTTTCCTTTCATTGTGTTCTTAGGCCACAAGCAGAGTTTCTGGAGATAAGTGCCTTTTTATTTCTGTGTCAGTGTCTATCTCCTGGCAATCTGGGTTGGTGAATGGCACTCTCAGTCGTCATCTTGATTGTTTAATTAGTAATTACAAGGTTTTGCAGTTGTGTGACATGTTCTAGTAGAGTCTAACCAGCAGTAATCCCACACAGAGCAGAGTATTTGCTTTTAATCGTCTGTTGCAAACAGTCATATGACTGTTTTGGTTTCTTTTTGACAGCTGTCATTTAAGGAAATGCAAGACTATAAATAGTAAAGCGAGGGTACAACATGAACTCATTCAGGTATAATGATAGGGCTGGTTCCTCTCAGACCATTCTTTGGGTTAACCTAGCAACGGGCTGCCTTCTCACAGTATATTGAGCATATTCACTTATTTCTGGACAAAATGTTACAAGCTTTATTGATGTAGGAAAACACATTTTTTTTTTTCATTTTACCTGGTTGTTTTTAAATCTCTTTCAGGGATTCAAAAATGTATTTCTGATCTTGATACCTTCTTAAAAATCCTTACTTGATTTACAAGTGGCAGCTGGTCACTAAAGGGCAAGAAGGGAAATGGTGGGAGAGAGGGTAGGTTTCTATATGGAAACTTTATTATGAAACTGCTACTGAGGCAGTTTTGCACTTAGGTGCACTCTAGTAGGAGAATTGAAAATGGTCCGTCGCTCCAGTAGCACCATCTTCTTCCTCACTTTGAGAGAGGCTGCTCCTTCCTTACAAACCCTGGTAATCTGTGCTGGGAACCTAAAGGTAATCAAAGATATGAGAGACCCTACGCTGTGTGATACGAGAGTTTGGAGCCAGCCTTGTGGGCTAACCCTCTGTGCTTGTGAGAACTTCATGTAACTCGCATTCTTGTTCTTTTCCCCCTCTTCCCTGTACTCGCCCCACTATGGTGTGAGATCTGTTACGCTAAATGAGTCAAATTGTTTCACTTCCTTTTCAGAAGAGAAATTTTTCATTTTTATGATGACCTTCCTAGTGATCCTTCCTCACACGCCTTCCAGTTTGAATTGACTTCTTAAACATGCTCGATCAGAACTCTATTTCAGATGATGTTTCAGCAGAACCCTTATTATTTCCTTAATTCCCAAGGAAGTGCCTTGTGTCAGGTATCTTAAGATTGCATTTCTCACAACAGCAGTACATTGGTGGCTTGTAGATCATCCTGAAATAAACTGCTGCATTTCTATCTTCCTACTTTTCATAGGATGAACTCCCAAGCTGTAGCTGAAATTATTGATACCGGTCCTTAAATCTGTGACTTTGCACTTAGAAGCATTCATTTTCAAGGCACATTTACATGTATTTCTCAGTCATCCAGCTCTTCCAAGACCATGCTGAAGTCCTTACTGTTTTGAGATGCTTTCAGCATTACGTCATTACTGGATTTCATCATTGTGTTCTTACTTATTATGACTTAGTTGTTAACGAAAATGTTAAACAGGGTTAACCAAAGGCTCATCCTTCCTTACTGGTATTCTTGTCTTCTCTATAAACAAACTTTTATAGGTCTTATAATATTTTTACTATTACTGATCTTCTGAAGTTTAGTAATTTCCCATGTGCCCCTGTGAGATGCTTTAATTAAGTCCAAATAAATGAGACCTACAACATTTCCTTTGTGTAGAAAATCAGGTTCATTAGCAAAAAAATAATAGTTTGATGCAGTATACACCCATTACTGTTACATTTCCTTTTTCATTTAGCACATCTTTCAGTTGTTTTTACCTTCGGAATTTGTTTCAAAGTCTCTTCTGTCTTTGCAGTCAGCTTATAGGACCCAAACAACTTTTCCCTCATTAAGTAAAACAGCCTAAATTTTTTTTTTTCCATCTACTATAACAATCTTAGAAAGGTATAAACTATATGCTACCGGATCTGTAATTTAAGTTCTTAATTTCTAGGATGTCAATTATCTGGTCTGTCCAATTTTAACTGCATTTTCTAACATGTTGTTTGTGGCAATTTCCACTCCTGTAGAGTTTTCATTTCCCTTAATATTCCTCTTCCTGCCTTCTGATAGTCTTCTATTGCTGTAGCCTTGTTTATCTCATTTCTTTTCTGTACACTTAAACTAGCCAGGAAGATTACAAGTCAAGCCTTTTCTGTTCTTCTCACCTCTTCTCTAAGCCTTACCAGTCATGCCAGGCTTGATTCCTAAAGGTCAGCTACACCATATACTCAGGGAATTATCCATCTCTCAAGAAAGGTCCTGTGCCTGTGAATACTTTCTAGGGATTGGACATTCAAAATCTTTCTCCTAGTGCCAGTTCTTCAGCCTCATGTTGATCTTCAGTGTCCTGTCCTATTTCATCCTCGTTCTCTGGGGATAAGTTGTAACTGTCCTTGTTAGAAGCTGTTTGCCGTGAGAGTGATGCTTATAATACAAATGTGCTGCTGATTGGAGGGGATTAGGGCTGCTGGTGTGTTTTTTTTGGTTTTTTTTTTTTTTTATTTCCTGTGAAACAAGTAGTCTGGGAGTCCAGGAGTACTTTCTTGAGGGATGGCTCTTCCACACTCCAAAAGAAGATTGCCACTGAATGGATTTTTTTCAGGTGCTTCTCTGAGTATGTCTGCATGTCTGAAGTACCAGCAGCTGTATTAGTGAAGAGACAGCATTTATTTTGAGTCTGGTAGACACTCAGGAACATGAAAACTTTATTTTTTTTATATAATAATTGATAGATATAACCTTGCTTCAGTGATGTAGAAGAACACACAATATTTTTGCAAGTTTCTCAGAAGTTATCGGCACTTACAATAAATGCATAATTTAGTAGGGAGTAGTTGAAAGCAGTGCTTTTCTTGGCTTTTAGCACTGTGTGGTCTGTGATGTATTAAAAAGCTGGAGGGCAGCTTGCATTACAACAGCAGGATCTTACGGCAGCGAGATAAATCACAACAACTTACTTTACAAAGCGAGGAGAACCTTGAAATTAGTCCTCTTGCATACTAAAGACTCAGATTTACTTGCTTTCTCTTGACAGAAAAATAGAGATAGGAAAGGTATCTTCACCCCAGATGTGTTTTATGTTACCTTAAGTAGGAAGGAATGGTCTTTTCAAGTGTACCTGTTTCCTCCTCAGAGACTAGGAGGATCCTAAGTAGCTCCCTAACTTTGAGATGTTTGTGGGAGATGAATTGTAGCCTGTGAGTATCAGTGAAACATGCCTTTTTTTTTATCTTCTCATAGTTGGAAAGAAGGGTGCAGTAAAAGAAATTAAAGGCTATTTCAGTGTAAAAGTGCTAAAAAGAGATGTGGTGTCTGTTGAGCCTGCAGAACTCGATTATTTGCTCATGAGGCAAAAGCCTACACAGGTACAAGAGACAGTTAGACACTTACATGAAACGAAAGGACAAACATCACCCGCAGCTACAAATGGTCACTTTGAAAATGTCTACAAAAGAGTAGCTGTTGGAAGTTTAGTGTATAATGTCCCATAGCTAGGGTTTCATTTGGAAAGAAGCTTCCTTTAAATCTCCAGAAAAACTGTTCTAGGTTCAACTGACTGCCTGAACGTGGATAGCTGAGCTCAGCATCCTAGCAGATACAGCCAGACCCCAGATATTTTGGCATTTACTGATCTTACATCATGCCCCTGAATTCCTGAATGTGTTGTCTCTCAAAATAATGACATATTTCCCTGTTTTTACTGGAGTTTAATGTAGGTCAGCCTCTTTTACCCCATAGAAAAAAATCACTCTGGAATTATTACTATTACGAAAAGCCTTGCTTCAGTAGAGTTTAGAAAATAAAAGATACTTTAAATAATAGCTACTTGAGATTCATTGTCATGTGGTATCACTGAGGCCTCCTAAGTGCAATTACAGAGTTAGAATTAACAATTGCCTGTCATGTATTGTTTCTTTTCCTATATAAATTGTCAGCAAAGTTATCCAGCTTCCAGTTCCTGAAGCTACTAGATTATAACTTGAAAACCGGTTCCAGGGGGATGAAAGGCAGTGTTGCTGTTGATGCTTAATCATTTCGGGGAATGGTCCATTAAATGTTTCATTTACAAAAGAAGCTTTCTTTGACTGGGGGACCCAAGGCACTCTCAGGTTGAGGACCTTGAATTGAACACCTTTCTTTTCCTGGGTGTGGTTTACACTACATTTACCAACCCAGGGAAGTAAAATGGCATTTAAAGTGCATGGAATAATGAATATCTAAAAGAATTAGAATTCCTCTGAACAAAATATCCCCCCTCCCCCCCCAGACAAGATAACGGAGTTTGGAAAGAGCAAATAATAAAACCGAGGTGGATACAAAAAGATACTAAAATGGAGAGCTTGAGATTAATTTGAAGCTGAAGAAGTCTTTGTGTACTGCAAACAAAGATGGGATGTGGGATTCAATGCTCCCAGCAGTATTGATGGCAGCATAGCTTCAGCAGTCCAGAGCAAGGCATCAGCATTTATGTACTTGCCCAGCTTTTGCTGGGTTTCTGTAGCCCATGGTGGGCTCTGTGATGTTGTAGCGTAGGCAAAACTGGCTTTGTGGTGTCAGCTTGAGGAAAAGCAGCATCTCAACCACAATACAGTTTCTCTGCAAAATTGTGTGTGGCCAGGGCTTCTTAGTTCTCGTTATTTAATGGCAGTTTAACATCTGTTATTGTTCATTGGGAAGACGGAGCGGTATGTGGGAAGGGGTTCTTGAGTTTTTGGTTCTTTCCCTTCCCCAAGATGTAGTGACAGAGATTCTGAACTAGAGAGCCTTCATGAGTCTATCAATTCATATTTTATGTGTTAGTGGAATTTTTGCTACCAGGGTCAAACAGGTGCTTCCAAATGCAGGTGTCCATGGCCTCAGCACTCCTGATGTCATTCAAAAGGTAAAAACACTTTAATGCCCTGTGTACCTCTTGGCATTACTGTTCTTGGATTTAAAAAAAAAAACTTTTGAAAATGCTAATTATGTGGTTAATATTTCAGACCTTTTCATTAGTGAGGCCTACAAATGATCCCTTCTGGTTTGGATGGTTTGGTTTTTCGATTTCCTGTTGCTAGCTGGACAGAGAGACTAATGGGAAGGAATGTATTACAGTTTAAAAAAAAAAAAGAAAAAGGCAAGTATGTGTGAGTCACAGTGAAGCTCCCAAACTTGCACCCAACATGCTTTAGTACCTTGCTATTATAGACAACATATTTTGTTTCCCTAAAACTGTAGTACAGATATTTCCACACTCTGAAAATCATGCAAATATATATGTTATATATCACAAATATGACCATTTAAAAATTTCTTTTTCAACGAAGATAAGTCGATACGCATATAGATTTTGGTAAGGAAGAGAAAAACATACAGTTACGTGTTTTCTGAAGCATGAGTTGTTCTTACATCTACATAACGGTTGTCATCTGCTGCCTTGGAAAAATTCAGAATCCCCACCCTCTCTGGACGATGAACAGGATGGTTTTATTAGTTACAGTCCTGGCAGAAAGTGTTGAGAGAACAGCAACCTGGTATTTTCCAATCTGTTAGAAGACTTGCTGCTTCTTCAATAGAATCCAGCAGCAATGGTCAGAAAGGGACTGAAGGAAATGCCTCTTTGTATCCGAGATCCTCATCCTTTGCCGTGTAGTATAACTCCTGGAAAACTGTAGGTTTGGAGATTTTAGAAAAACAGTACACGATGTATACTACTTATTGTCTTTGACTCAGAGCGGTGTACATTCTCTGTACTAAGAAAAGCCTATGCTATGGGAAGACTGGAATGTTTTATGGGTTGTTTCGTTTTGTTTTTACCTTACACAGAGAGGCATTGGATGAGAAGGGGGTGGAAAACAGGTGGATTCTGTATTTTATTTCATTCAGTTCATCCCCATGGGTATGATGGTGCAGTAGTTATCAAAGCAGCATTTTGCTGTGTGTTCTCTTTGTGCAAGATGAATGTGAGCAAGTAGATGATACACCTCACTGACTGGGCTTCTGTAGTAAAACGTGTCCCAAAGCTGGTGTTACCATCAGCATTTGGGTGGTGGGAGGATTAGCAGAAATGGGGGCAGCTCAGCAGCAGCTGAGAGGGTGGTGGGCTGTGACCTCCTCTAGCAGCTCCTGGCTCCTTTGTGTGCCAAGCCAGATGCCATGGCAAACAGGGTGGCATCTGCCCTTCACAGAGAAGGTCAGAGCAAGCGAGGAACACCATGTCATACAGGAGCCTGGCACTGACCAAAGTATCTCCATCAGTCATGTAGAAAACCGGTGCCCAGAGTGGGTCCTGACTCCTGCGGTGTCTTAGCTCTGGGAAAATGATCACATCCCAAATGGCTTTCCTCACTGCCCTGGTGGGATTTCAGCCAGTGTTGAGAGCAGCTGTGTCTCATATGAGGTACTGCCCTGCTTGTGAGGGTCACTCTGAACAGACTAAGGCACAAAAGGCTTTGTGTTGGCTCCTGCTGTGCCCCTCCGTGCAACTGGAACCATTTCATCCATGACTGAAACATCGCTCCAGACTCGAGCATTAGTTGTTTATTTTAATCCAGTGATGTATATGATAAAAGCACAATTTCCCCAACAAAAATGTTAACTCTGACATGCTGTATTATTAAATTATCATCTTTCCCCTCCCAGTTCCTATTGAACACATCAAACAAACTGTTAAGAACAGTTTGCTGGAGCCAAATGATTCCTAAGTGGTCGGCATCAATCACGAGCGGATCCTTCTGTCAAATGCTCAGCAGGATGTGTGCTGACAGCCATCAGAGATGGTTCAAGTCCTCCACGACACGTGGCAGAGGTGTGTAGCACATGCAGGTACCACTGTTAGGATTCAGGGATGCAGAAAGACAAATAAACCTTCTTTTTTTTTTTTTTTTTAATTTTTTTTTTGAGGGAACTTGTGCCTGTCAGTTGTTTGTCTCTGCTTACTGTGCATCACTTGTGAAGACCCAGATTCCATGTTTCTCAGAAGTCAGGGTTGGACAGAGCTGGGATTTTGCTCGTACTGATGATTCTCTCCCCGGAGGATTGTAACCATGTGTCAGGGGACCATTTTTACAGATGGTAAAGATTTTTCTGACAACTTGGGCTCCCAGTGGAAAAATAGATCATTAAATTGATTTTTTTTTTTCTTTCCCTTCTCCCTGTATATGTCCTTTAAGTTTCTTGTAAGGAGTTTCTTTCAGATCAAAGTAAGGAGATGGGAGAGTTGTGACTGAAGGGGGTAGAAGGGAAAGAAAGGAGAGGTCATAGGCGTATGCAGAATAGGCTGCATGCTTTTCTTCTTCGTGTAAGGAGCTATGCTGTCATTGGGACAGGAGATTAGAAACACTTCCCTACATTCCAGGCCACAGCCACCAGCACTGGACTGTAGAATAAGCTGTTCCATTGGGTATAAATATTCAGTGTTTTCTACAGAGTCAAATGAGCTCCATCAAGAGAGACAGAGATCAATCACAGAATTTTCAACAGCCTGGTGTTTGGTTTTGGTGATGGAAGCTCAGACTTCCAATTGGACACTGGAAAAGCAGAGCTCAGGAATATGCCTACATTTGCCTTTGTTTTTTCCTGACAAACCACACACATTTTAAAGGATTTTTCTGAGGCACTATGAGAACATTTTTTCTAATTTTTAAAATTCCAAGGTTTCATGAATGGAGTTTTCCTTTTATTTTAAATGAGGGCATGGCCACTTTGTCTTGCAAGAGGAGTTTAGAGTTGGTCCTGATAAAAGAAAGGAGGGTCACAGCATAGGAAAAGCAGCAATGTGTTGGTTTGTCTCTAGAGAACACTTTTCTTATGTTCTAGTGCTTCTGAAATGAAGATACACGTGGAAACGTGTTCATTTTCTGCTTGCTTTTATGAGATTAAGAGAGCATATAGTTGGGGTCAATTGCAACCGTCCACAGTGACGTCATGATCTTAGGTTTCTGATCAGATTCCACATAAAGTAGTTCCTGGAGAAGAAATGTTTCGCAGAGGACCACCCTGTCTTCTTGGCACACCTGACTAGTTTTTCTCACATGACTGGGAAATGAAAATGCCTTTTCTCTAAAAGAACTTCATTTAAAAATNGGTCACAGCATAGGAAAAGCAGCAATGTGTTGGTTTGTCTCTAGAGAACACTTTTCTTACGTTCTAGTGCTTCTGAAATGAAGATACACGTGGAAACGTGTTCATTTTCTGCTTGCTTTTATGAGATTAAGAGAGCGTATAGTTGGGGTCAATTGCAACCGTCCACAGTGACGTCATGATCTTAGATTTCTGATCAGATTCCACATAAAGTAGTTCCTGGAGAAGAAATGTTTCGCAGAGGACCACCCTGTCTTCTTGGCACACCTGACTAGTTTTTCTCACATGACTGGGAAATGAAAATGCCTTTTCTCTAAAAGAACTTCATTTAAAAATAATGAACAAAGAGTTTGACTTTAGAGTAAACTGGATGAAGAGCTTATCAAAAGGGGTCAGCAGAACTTGTAAGGCCAATGCTGAACTTTTTTTCTGAAGCCTATTTCTCACTCTTTGTTATCTTCTCTAGGTCCCTGCAGCCCCCAAATTATATTGGTACTTTCTGTGCTCGTTTTGAATTATTAGTATCTTCTAGATAGATGCTGCTGGCTTACAGACAACTACTTGGGAGTTTTCTCAGACTGCTCTTGATATAGCCAACGTGTGGTACAGATTGTCAGAACTAATTTTCTTTTCTGGAGTGAGTCTTCACTTCCAAAAGAATTTATTAATACTCTAAACCAAATTCTGCCTCCAGATACATCCCCGAGTTTGCATCCTTGAGGGCCATTCTGCCCAGGCTTACATTTTTCAGGGTCATTCCTGATCTTCCTTTCAATGAGTTGCTTGCGCCGGTGAGTCAGCAGGATTCACTTACCTCTCCCAGGAAGATCAGCACTTGCTTAACACAGTGAGTTCGCAGGCGAAAACAGCCATTTGTGTCATTATGGATTAACCTCAGAAATAGATTCAATTGCGTTGTGCCATAAGTAATTTATTTCCAAGGACAGCCTCTCCGTGGGAGCAGGAGACTGTCTTCAGTTGCTGGTCACACGTG
Source organism: Tringa tobata (assembly GCA_033628505.1). Taxonomy (NCBI): domain Eukaryota; kingdom Metazoa; phylum Chordata; class Aves; order Charadriiformes; family Scolopacidae; genus Tringa; species Tringa tobata. Next base: position 4,378,188 of record JAHREE010000179.1, read on the forward strand.
GGCTGCAGGGGGGTTGCTGGGAACTAGTGGTGACAGTGGTTGCTGTGGGGTATTGGACAACCATCTCTTCTGTGGAGAGATTTCAAGTCAAACTTAGGCTCTTTAATACATAGGAAAATTGGGATTAGCTCAGGACTGAGCAGTGAGTTGAGGGTTTTCGCATACGTCCTGGGAAATGCTTGGAGTAAAGCCTAGGTTTTCTGATACTTGTGTGACTGGGAATATTGATCCTATGGTGTTTTGTATTCAAGAATCACTACAGTTTGATTTAGCTTGAGCAAAGTGTACAAGAGCTCTCTTCAGAGTGGAGCTGTTATTGCTTTGAAGATTAAATAAGCTTTTTTTTTTTTTTTTGGCATTTCAGTCCAGCTAGTTAAGTCTTATGATCTAATTAGCATTTGGTATTTGGTAACTTCAGAGACTATCAAGAACCTCTAAATTAAATATTTCAGAAACAAAATGTCCTTTCTGAGAATTAAATAAAATTTGCTAAAACAAAACAAAACAATTTTTCTTCTATTCATCACTGTTTACATTTGAGTTTATTCGTTAATGTTTAATGCACAGAATGAAAACTTAATGACCCCAGCATGTGGCGTTTCACTTCATCCTGAACTACTCTTTGTCTTTTTTTTTTCTCTCTTTCATTTCTTGGGCAAAAGTTTACAGTCAGAAAATGTCCCCCGTTTGCCATTGTCTGAAAACCTTGGGAATGACTGAGCAATAATCCCTGGCAACAAATCATTTTCTGTCTGTCTTAATGAATGTCACAGTAGAGATAATGACCATTGCTCATATATCAGGGGATTGTGTGCCTGGATACTTTGCTGTCTCATGCAATTATTCTGTATTAGTGTACAGAAGTGCAAGGTAATCAATAGAATTCATGTTTCATGAGAAAAACTGTTCAGCTCCTTATAGCGTCGCTTGATAATTTTGCCTGCATCTGACTAGTATGCCAAAGTGGGTGCTTACTTGCATACATTATACCTGTCATTTCACAATAATTACACATTTTTTTTAACAATTTAACACTGGTTCTCAGCAGATGAAAAACTAAGGAGAGCTCAGGCTATTCAAATCTGAATTTTATTTTAGGGCCATTCTTTGTTTTGCTTCTCATATATAGTGAGAAAAAAAAAATAATATTCCAGGTAACAGGAAGCACCTTTTGTATCAGCTTTACAAGAATAGAAGTGAACAAAGTATTTGTGTATCTGTTCTTTTTAGCCCTGTTCTTTTTTGGTGGTAGGGCTTAATTCTCTGTATTTAAGTTGAGGGACATTGGCCCTGCATCTTGCTGCTTGAGGAAAAGTGATTAAAACAGCTTGTTTATGTTCCTGACAAAGGGAATATGCTCTGTGCAGCAGAGCGGCAGAATCTGGATGAAAGATAGAAAAGAAAAGGAAGAATGGCTGGTGTTTGTACCTCTACCTACAGAAGAACATCCCTATGAGACTGGGAACACTAAAAATCCAGAAGTATTGGTGAATATTTATATCAATGGTATGTAGAGGTCCCACGTGTGCCTAGGATCTTATTATGCCATGCAAAATAGAAAGAGAGGTACCCAGAAAAGCTTGTAGCCCAGGCAAGAGAGGACACAGAGACACAGATGGGTGAAGTCCTCCAGATGACAAAGGAAATCTGAGGTAGAGTTGAGAACTAAACGTCATTGTTCAATCCAGATCCATAAACTGAAGATGCTTCAGCTTTTCTAAACACTCACTAAAAAGAATAGGAAGGTAGTTACATTGATATAACAGCCTGATCCAAGAAATACTGATGCCAAAGTGTTTGTTGTGCAGTTCGGGCATCCCTGATAGCCCATATTCCAAAAGATTGATGTCATAGTGAGCCTTCCCAGCCTTTGGATCTATTCACTGAAGAAAACTGAGAACAAGAACACCTCGCTATGTGCTACAGCTCAGAGAAAGAAGTGTGTAACGGGTGTAGTGAAAGACAGGCTTCTTCCATTGCTTTCCTGACCACCTGTCTGAAAGGGCTCCTTCCCTGTGCTCCTGGTGCTTCGGTAGTGGCCGGGGAGGTGGGGGAAAGAGTATCTTGTGTGTGAAGAAATATGTTCTGCTGTGACTACTGCAGAGAGGTCACATTGATAACAGGCTTTTACTTGTAGGCTCTCAACACCTGTAGATAAAAATCTCTCTTTAAGCGGATTGAATCTATCAGTTCTCTTTGATACAGTGGATCGTGTAGTATTCCACTGGGCAAGATCTGGGAATGCTTTTTTCTCCTCTCTTCTTCTCTGCATAGGCCAGTCATTCTTTGCACAACAAAGCTTTCCTCTTCAGACCTATGTTGGACTCTGTTTTTCTCCTTGCTTTGCATAGGATGCCTTTTGAAGAGATGGTTTTACACCTTGTTTGGCGCCTCCAGTTTGCAAATAGCATGTTGATTTATGTCTACTTTTCTGCAAGAGCAAAGGACATCATTTTCCTGTTGAGGCACTGTGTGAATGATAAGCTTTGGATAAGGCAGAAACGTTGATGGGTGCTGGAGGAACAGAACCCAATCTGATCTGTGTTCAAACTCAGCACCCGTCGTCGTGTCTGTCTGCCTCCCAAAATGATAAATCCTCTCTTTCTTCAGGAGGGAATGGAGGTTGGTTGTTGCTTTTTACCTTTCACTGAGGGTATAATGAAAAGTTTGGGTGGGGAAATGGACTTACATGTTTCTGGGGATTTCTACATGATCTTCTCTAGTGGTAAATTCCACTTTTATCGTGTAGCTTCTGTTTTCTGCTCACCCGTGTTTCCTTCTTGGGCTTGACATTCACTTCTGTCACTGACTCCAAATGCAACTTGGCAAACGTTTGCAAGTAAAAAGGAGCCATTTTTACCTCATCTTACTTCGGATGCTACTAAAAATAGCTCCTCATTCCCTTGCGTCTTTCCAGCATCGGCTCTCAAGAGAATATAGGCCAAGGAGATGGTGCCGTGTTCTTTGATGCCTCCTTGGCTTGAATGGAAAGGTGAACCCTGAAAGAGGCTTTTCACTTGAATATTTTTATTTTTATTAAGATAGGAACATCGCCACACAGAATTGCTCCTTGCTTGCTGTTGCTGGTACTACCTGCAAGTGTAGCTGAAACAATGCCTGAACTTTTCTAGGTCACATTTTGGTTCTTTTGCTTCCACACTAATGTCTGAAAAGCAAAAAACATAAACCACCAAAAGAAAGGCTGGTACACAGGTGCAATAGCTGCTAGTGAACTGAAAACATGGTGCGGTTTTCGTGGTAGTTGCCGTAGCAACAAGATCATTTACAGAACATAATCCCATTAGGAGAAAACATTTTTAAACTGAGCTAATTGTACATGAGTTTATATTGCTTCACAACCTGTTTTGGGAAGATTTCATTTTTAGGATACTAATAAAAGACTGATTAAAAGCGTTACACATTGTCCTAAATTGCCTACAGAAAGACAGGAGATAGAAATATGTAAATTATTGCAGGTATCCTTAGATTGAACCAGTAAAATCAAGTAAATTAATTCATGTGCTGATTTCTCTATTAGAAGTCACAAGATAGCACCTGTGTCTGTATTACAGTATCAGCTTGGTCAAATTCTGGTCTTCACAAAAGTATTACTTAACTCTTCCTTTCCCTTAGAGACCATGTTCATTCCCCTACAGTTATATATGTGTTCATTTTTTAGAAATTTAGGTATTATTTCCTCTGCACTGACTTGTACACTAAGAGGTGTAGAAAGTCAGTTGAAAATTGACAGAAAGCAAGCTAATGGATTGTAAAAAAGCAGAATGAATAAAAACTGGGATGAAATGTATCACCTGTAGGCAGGCAAAGTTAGATTTAGGGGAAAAAAAAAAGGAAAGTAAAAAGGAGTACTGAGATCTGCAGGTGCTGTAAGGAACCAGGGATTTCCAGCTAAATATTCTAAGAAGCCATGTTCAGAACCCTGTCCTTTGTATTTTAGCCTTGCTTCAGAGAAATGTTGCTGCCACGTACCTGTATAATAGAAATAGAGATGTTGTTAATGGTTAAACAGCAGGATTGTAGCTATTGAATTAGAGCTGATGGGAGTATTCTGCTTAGTAACGCTTCTAGCCAGCATTCACATTTTCATTCAAGAAGCGACCTGTGGAATTCGTTGGCCCTGCAAGTCAGGGAGGTCAAGAACTCAGAAAGTTTCAAAAGGGATTTGATTGTCTATATAGCAGCTAAAAATACCTGAACTTACACAATATCGGTGATTTTGCTTTTTTGTCTCCTCTCCCTTTCCGTGCCCCTTTGCTCCTCATGTGGCTATCTTCAATTTCGGTCCTATTTAAACCTGAAGCAAATGGAGTTGATGCTGTGGGAGGCACAGTGTGGTCAACATGGACACAAACTCTTATGCAGTACAGTGTCATCTCAAAGCATACGGAGGAAAAAAAAAGCTATCAGAAGTATTCAACACGGATTCATCAAGGGGGAATCATGTCTAACTTATCTGATAGCCTTCTGCGATGGCATGACTGGATGGATAGGTGAAGAGAGGGCAGTGAATGTAGTCTGACTTCAGCAAGGCTTTTGACACTGTCTCCCACAGCATCCTCATAGGAAAGCTTAGCAAGTGAGGGTTAGATGAATGGACAGTGAGGTGGATTGAAAACTGGCTGAAAGACAGAGCTCAGAGGGTCGTGATTAGTGGCACAGAGTCTAGTTGGAGGTCTGTATCAACTGCTGTTCCCCAGGGGTCAGTGCTGTGTCCAGTCTTCTTCAATATATTCATCAATGACCTGGGTGAAGGGACAGAGAGTACCCTCAGCAAATTTGCTGATGCCACAACACTGGGAGGGGTGGCTGACACCCCAGAAGGCTGTGCTGCCATACAGCGAGACCTGGACAGGCTGGAGAGTTGGGCAGAGAGGAACCTGATGAAATTCAACCAGGGCAAGTGTAGGGTGCTGCACCTGGGGAGGAATAACCCTCTGCACCAGGACAGGTTGGGGGCTGACCTGCTGGAGAGCAGCTCTGAGGAGAGAGACCTGGGAGTCCTGGTGGACAACAGGATGCCCATGAGGCAGCAATGAGCCCTTGTGCCCAAGAAGGCCAATGGCATCCTGGGGTGCATCAGGAAGAGTGTGGCCAGCAGGTGGAGGGAGGTCATCCTGCCCCTCTGCTCTGACCTGGTGAGGCCCCATCTGGAGCACTGTGTCCAGTTCTGGGCTCCCCAGTTCAAGAAGGACAGGGAACTGCTGGAGAGGGGACAGCAGAGGGCTACA
>JAHREE010000179.1:4427635-4448036 GCA_033628505.1 Tringa tobata
AAGCCAAGAGAGCAAAGGTGCAGCAACAGCCCCACCCCTGATGGGATCTGGAGCGCATCTGTCCCCCAGTGCAAGAGATGTAACAGTAAGTCCCATACTTCAGGGCTTTTATTATCCGAAGCCGCAGATTTCAAATTACAGTACTGAGCTGAACAATTACGATAATGAGGGAATGTAAATTTTGGTTGTAAACGAGCACAATAGCTGATGACATCCAGTTGAAAGAGAAATATTTGTGTGCCGTGAGGTGGAGGCAACAGAGCAAGGAGACATCTTCTGGACCCAGGAGGAAAGAAGGAGGAGGAGTACCTCCAGCCCCCAGTCTCACAGAGAGAAGAGCCTTCCTTTTGCCATCGTAGCATCTTCATGACTAATGTGTGAGATCAGTGGGCTTTAAGCTTACTTTACTCCAGAGCTAACTCCAAATTATAACTCAAGTGCTGTCACTCACTAAAGACCTATGCACATCAAAAATCCACACAAATATCCCTTCATTTGAGCGCTGAGGAGTTTTTAACACAAGCCTAGGCTGATAGCTCAGGAGATTCTAACGTATTTATACTCTCCAAACAAATCTGAGCTTTTGTGTGTTCACCTGATTGCCTTGTGCTGCTCGAGATTTATGTCACATGTGTCTGCCTTCACCTTGATCTACACTAACTCTTGGGAATTAACTCAACAATGAAGACCTATCTTTGGAGTTTTAAATTGTGGTGGGTAAAGGCTAAACCAGACTACAGAAAATACTAGGGGAGCTAAAACTAAACATTCAGTATTAACTCCAGATCCTGCTAGGTAAGGGCTAAGTAATTTATTTATTTATTTTAAAGACAGTAATTCTTCTAGATGCAGGAAACTGTATGAAGGCCAGGCTGAGTGTCCAGACAGAGCACTCCTTACCTGCCCCAGTCTTCCCATTTCCTCCATTATTTCTCTGCTGACCTATGGGACATCAAAGAATGGAAATTGCTCCTTCAACTCCTCAAGAAGGAAAATAATCCTGATGGCAGGTCATATCACATATTTCACTGACCAAACCAGATATTGCTTCACCCATCTTTCTTTTTTTTTTTTTTTTTTTTTTTCATCTCCCCAGCCTCAAGCTTCTATTTGGAAGTTAGGCTAAAAATACCTCAAAGAATAGCTTTTAATAGATGGCAGAAGCTGAATGAAAACAGAAGGGACGTTCATTTATTGTACAAAAATTTGAAAAATTAGCCCTTATATTATTTTCCCATCTAAATTTCATTAATATTGCATGAAATTCTGATCCTCTTAAAGTTAATGAAAACTTTGCTACTGACCTTAGTGGGGCCAAGAATTCAGTTTTAAAGCCTGGTGACCTGTTACCCTTTGTTTCAGTTCCTCCATTGTTATTACTATTTCTAAATACGTTCTGTTAATTATCACTTTGACCTAACCAATTCTAATTTTTTTTCTGTGTCCTAATGTCCTTTATATAAGTTTCCATGGTGTCTCCCATTCAAATGAAATATTTTCTTTTAATTCCGTGTTTTCAGACATTGGGATTGGTAGCGAGCTGTGCACATCGTACAGCACCTTGTGCTTTTGGCAGGGTAGATGCTCCAGTAGGATCTTCCATGGTGATTCAGCTGGTTGTTCTCCACTGTATTGAACACAGTGGATATTTCAATTAAAATGTTGTAGCCAGGAAGCTTTGTGACCTCACTTCTGAGCGTGTCACGTCAGATTTGTTTGACAGAACCTATTTGGCATCGCATTCATTCTAGTGTGCATGGGAATGCAATTATGTGTCAAACTCTGTGAGACCTTGAGGGAACTCAGGGTGATCTGTATTAGACAGGCCCTATATTGTTTTGTCCTCCAGATTTTTATCCGGACAGGCGCACCAAGGGTATTTTCAATTTTGTCTGTGTCAATTAAGTGTAGTTTAAAATTTTTTATGAGAATTTTTTCGGGTAGCTTCCTATACAGAGAAAATCCTTTTGAGATAATATAATCTGCAGTAAAGGATGCCAAAAAGATCTGTTAAAAATATATCGAAACCAACTTTTGCAGCTTCCACATATGTGACTGGGTTACATGAGTGAATAGGCTCCACGTACTATTAGAAGTCCGTTATCCTTTTCAAAAACCAAACCTGTTGGTTGAAAAAAGCTCTCAGGATATATTTTAAGTAGAATGTAGATACTCATTTCACCTCCCTACTTGAAAAATCACAAAGCTGTTTCAGAAAATGGAGTGTTATTCTCTCCTTAAAAACTTGACCAACTTTAAAACTTCCTTTAGAGATTATTAAGGAAATTCAAAGTAACCAAGACCTTCACTTTCACACATTTTGCCAATTAACATTTCACATTCATGTTTGTGCTTTTTGAAAAAAAAAATTATTAATCATTTTATAGTGGAAAAAAGCGTAAATGCTATTGCTAAATATATTCATATTTCCTATTCAGTATACAAAACCAAGAATAAATTATATTTTAAAAGATCTTCAAAACAGGGTCTGATAATTTATCTTTTTTTTTTTTCTTTGACATTTTAGTATATCTCTCTGTCATTATGGTATGTAGAAGTCCTGTATCTGAGGCTATATTCTGCTTGGCAGTACCACACATCTTCCTTGGTGGTCTTATGCTCTAAAAAGGTTTGCCAAAGGACTTCAAGGCCAGGGGGTTGAGGTAGAGATTTCAAACGACTTTTCTGGACATAAAAGTTGAATTCTGACTCTGACACAGTACTTATGGATAAGAACTAACTTGCCCCTTGCTTCACCTGATTTCTGTACCTATTACTTTTGCAGAGCAATGTTTTACAGAGCTGGATGTTCTACAAGTAATTTATATGCTGCAATTACAGAATAATTCTGTAGGCATTCTGGTTCTTTTTTGTGTGTGTATTTGTGTGTGATTTACTGACTTGGCATTTTTATATAAGTCTCATCTAGAGAAAAGTATACAGGAGGGTATAGCAGAAGGATCCTGAATGGTTTAGGTATCACTTGCCCAAGCTCAGTGATGATGATGAGTAGCCCAAGCTATTCATTTGTAACTACAATGACGTTTGTAGCTGTTCTTCACACACCTGAGTGTTGTAGGTAGACACTCTGTGGCACCCTACTGGTCAAAGAACGTTGAAATTGCAGGTAATAACAAGAGAAGATTTTGTTGTGGTTATAGCCAATCTTCGGTATATTTTAAGGCTGTTACAGTTTAAGACTGTAATCTAGTCTTTTGGTCACGGAAACCTCTCTAGTGGCTCAGGATACCCATCTAACCATCACTGCTGTGTTTTCTTTTCCTGCATCATGGCCTGGCCCTTTCCAGCGCTGCCGCTCCGATCTCAAAGGGTTTATGCTGAGCAGCTCTGAAGGAAGGCTGCACCTTATTTTCTGTGCTTTTTTTTTTTTTTCTTTTCAGTTTGTCATTTTTACTTCTTCTCTCAACTCTTTCAAGAGACGGAAAGAGAAGCCTAGACTTGACAGATGGGCTCTTTTTTTCTCTTAATCTTTCCTGAAAATTTCCATTCATAAGAAGTAGATTACGGTCACGACACTCGTTTTGCGCCGTCGGATTTGAGCTGCTGAGAACTAACGTAAGCGGTGAGCAGCCACCTTCTGCCTACGGGCAAGTCTGTTCATTTTAGGGAAAGTGGTTCATTTTAGGGAGATGAGAATCTGGCCCCGAGGGTTTGATTGCGTTTTATCGGGATGCACGTTCCGTCACTTCAGCTCTTCACAGATGCTGATGTTAGGGACTGTTGCAGACCATCTCCACGCTTGGGAGCGATTGGCAGTCTCCTCTCGGGGGCTAGGAGTGCGGGGACAGAGGAGGTCAGATGGAGCTGCAATAGCAGAGCCACGTGAGGCTCGGGGCAGGAATCCTCCTCCCTTGGCCGGGCCAGGGAGCGGGGAGCGCTGCGGAGCTGCAAACACACAGACTGAGCGTGTTCTTAACCTCCGTGGTGCTCCACCAGACTCCCATAAAAGACGTTTGCCCTCCCACTAAAGGAGTAAATGAGAGGTTGATTGATGACTCAGAAGTGTATTTATTCAAACTTCTATTTATCTGAAGCTGCATAACAACTTTCTGAAGTTACGGGAAATCAAGCGGCTCGGTTCCCCATAGTTACAAAAGCAGGAGATGGCAACATACGTGTTTCAATGCGCTTATCTCCTTTAAAAGTATAAAAGAAGAGCTTCATGGTTTAAATTTCCTTAATGGTGGAGTCTACAGTGATTTTCCTTTTGGATGATTATTACTTTTCTGTGCTAAGGCATGTGATAGCATGCATTCTCCAACTACCCATGTCTGTCTTGATTCTTGATTATTTTTTTTTTATTATCTTGGCTTTAACAAAACAAAGCAAGCTCTTCTTGCTTTGTTTTGTTAAAGCCAAGATGAAAAAAAAAACACCCAGACAATCCACCAAAACCTAAAGCTGTGTTTAAGTAGATTTGGGTTTTGTATCCAGCCTGAAAGAAAACACAGTCCCTATGTATCTGCTGAGCTGTTTATTGTGGAAACATATATCAACTCCCTGAGAAATACATTGCCAACATTAGCTCATGTTACTTTTCTTGTGTTAACGGTGACGTGGAAATAGCTAGGTGATTTTTATTTAAAGACAAAATTTCTCTGTAAATAAATTGTTGAAATACAACTGTTTATAAGGTACGCTGGGCTACATCTTACAGAGAAACTGCCATATAGTCTTAGGTGCAAACTTGAGATATGTATGTGTGTGTGCATGCACACGTGCATTTAAAATACACATTTCTATTGCCAGTTACAGCTGAAGTAAGCATCAGCTGGCATTTACTCCTTTTTTTTTTTTTTTCTGCCATATAAATACCTTTTTAGTACTTCAGCTTTTCAGATCTTTGAGAAAGAGGGACAGGGGTTAAACGTAATTTTTGTTTACAGTTATTTTGGATGTGACTCTCCAAAAGGTCCCACATAAAAAACCCAAAGAAACTAAAGTATTTGGGATTTTGTAGTCCTGACATGAATTTTGATACATGCAGATTGGACTGGTAGATAGACATTATCATTCACAGTTTTTACAGAGCAGCTCATCTGCCTCTCCTTTGGAGGATACCCCCGTTGCAGCTGTAGAAGGACCAAAAGCTGGTCCTTAGTGCTCCGTGTGTTCTCTTTTGCTCAGTGCCTCCTTTCCTGCTACTGTGTCTGTCGGTATGGATAATTTTGATTCAGCCTTGTTATTACAGATACATAGAAAACCATTGAACTTCTTGCATATATATGTTTTGAAGTGCTTGGCAGGGTTGAGGTTGAATGGTTCACTGACCTGTAGAGCCACCATATTCCTCACAGACCTCCGAGATGGGTCCTTCCTTGTGCAGAAGATCTGGCTTTGTTGCTAGTTGGCCCATTATAGAGCTGTCTTGCTACTGTTCTTTTTGCTGGGTGTCCCAGAATAAATCATCACCAAATCTATCAGCACCCCTGTAAATATTCTCCCCAGGTATCTCTTCACGTACGACCTCTGTAGGAAGGGATGTTTCTGTTTTCTCTTCTTAGCCAGCCACTGGAGAAACAGTCGCTATGAATCCTCCTTCCCCCTTCTGTCCCTTCCTCTGAGATTTATGCCAATAACTGGTTTGCTTCATTGGTCTGGACTGTAGCTGCTCCGTCCAGCCAAAACAAAGGCACAGGACAGAAACGTGGAATGTGTTCACTCGGAAGCTTTTTGTGTAAATGAACCGCTGGTTCAAGGGCAGTTTTTGCCCGTTAGTGCAAAAAAAGGCAGTTGAGTTCTCCTACAGCAGGCTGGGAGAGGATTCGTAGGGCAGCTCGTGCTGCTGCAGCGTTGCATTCTGCAGCGTCTACCCCGAAAGCCCAAGCATGGGAGTCAGTGCAGCACACCCAAAGGCACCCAAAGTCTGTGGGTGGCATCGCAGAGTGATCTCAGCCAAGCCAGACTGTCCCAGCTTGGGTGCTGAACCCTCAGAAAAAAGTGGAGTCCATTTCATAGTTTAGAGAGCTAATGCACAGACAGCATTAGCTCCTTTTGTGTTGTAGCACTTACAGTAACATGACTTTCAGACTCGTTGCAGCACAGATGCTGTGATTAAGCAGAAGAGACAGAAAAGACTTTTTTTTTTTAAGACTTCTTCCCTCCTCAGAAGAAAGAGAAAGACAGTGCAATAAGTGAGGCAGTAAATCAAAACGTATTGTTTGATGGAGAAGGCACGGTCTTATGAGTCAACAGGAGCTTTGTCATGGACTTTAGTGGGACCAGGGCTTCAGCATGAGGCAGACCAGTGCTTGCCCAGTCATCCTACGCGTGACAGGTGAATGAAACGAGATGAGAAGAGAAATCTAAGAGCTTAAGATTCCTTGGTTTCTCCTGGCATAAGAGTTGATTGCTCAAGTAGGTCAATGTCTTAGTCATGTTATTACTAACTATAGGTTGTTGTTCTTTGGTTAGGTGAACTAGTTGCTCATTAATGGGTTCTCACTAACAAATCACTGTAGATAGGCTGTGTAGTAACCTTATCCCTGCGTCTATCTCTGAGTATTCAAGGTCATCCTCAGGTTTCAGTAGGAATGGCATCTTGGAATCCAGGATCTAAAAACATCCCCAAAGTTCCTCTGATCTCCTGAAGTCCTGGGATCCCATAATGAATCCTTTCATGAGGTTGATCCCCTAATACTTGGTAACTGTATCCTCAGCTGCTTCAGAGTGCTTCTTCACACAGCTTTCTTCTTCACTCACTCTCCCTTTCTCTCTGTCTCTTTTTTTTTATAGTAAGAGGCAGACAAGTGGGGTAGTCTTGTGTGGTCTCTGAATGGCACGTGAACATTTCTTAAAATACAGCTCAGCTGTTTCACCATAGCGATGCTTCCTATTAATCTCTAGCTTTTTAACTTCACTTTTGTTTTCTTGGAAAAGGGAATCTTTGGAAATACCATGAAAATACGGACACCCCGAATCTCTGTATTTTGGATTTTAAAAAGCGTTCTCCATGTGGAAAACATTCTCTGTCTTTTTGTATGTGTGACATATCTTGACTGTCTTCTCTATATAAGTACTATAGACTTTGAGTTAGTACAAATGTCTAGTGCAGAATACATTTGATGCCAAACTAATATCAAGAGTTTGAAGGTAAACTCTCTTCTCTCCTCCCTCTCCTCTGCCCCCTCCAAATCATAGGTATTTAATAAGTCACTGTGCCCTGAAGCCTGAGCGTGCTGCCATTCGACTTGCCCAGAGCTGAGCCGAGTGTTCTTTTGGGCTAAACTGATTTGCAGCTCCATCTCTATCAAGAGATGATGTCAGCCTCTAAATGGAGAGCCAAATTGGCATCGGGCTGTAGGTGCATAGCCAATCTGCTTTCCATATTGTTCTCTTGGCTTCTATACATGGTGAATAATCTGTTCAAGACAGTCTGAAAACCTCGGTGCAAGCAGGATGCACTTTGTATCCCTAAAGTCACTTTTCACATTTGCATAGGCCTCGTGCCCAGTGAGGAGCCTGTATGTGTGAGAGGAAGAAAAGATAGAGAGATTTCACAGAAAACAGTTCTGAGATTTCATTTATTTATATGATATTTCTCGAAACCATGACTGAAGACTGTGATTTTTCCACTGACATATGCATGCAATTTTTCCTGAGATGCAGGAACCGAATCTGTCAGCCTCCTGATGAGCATTACAGAGAGAAAGACACCCAGGATAATTTAATTAGACCCTAAGAAATAACCCAAACTGAAGGACATTTTCTGGTTGTCAGGGACTAAATTCATCTTTTTAACAGGCAAAACCACCACCCTGATTCAGAGACTCCCCTGCTCTCTCTGATCACCTCTGAATTGCTTTTCCTCTGTGATGCTGAGAGTTCCTGACCCTTCCTAGAGATTTGCTTCAAGATCCTCTGCTGTCAGATCCCCTATGGAAGTGAGGAAAAAAGTGACCTTGTGCTACAGTCCTAGGTGCTATAAAGAATGATCCAGGTCCAAAGAGTAATTTAGAGCTGCTTCAAGATGTCTAAATTACCCTGACCCGCATTAACCATTGAGGAATGGATGCGATAATAGATGCTGATATAGTTACTTGGGAATGGCTGAGTCTTTCTCATTTTCTATATAGTTCCCAGCTCTGGAAGAAAGTGTAATACTGCTTTGGCAAGTTGTGGGATAATTTGTAGATTTTCACCATTTTTTTTGTTCTTTTCTTTTTTTTTTTTTCCCCCCTGCAGGGCGGGGAAGTGCACAGCAGTCTGCCCTGGGCAAAGCGGAGTTGAAGGAAGGGAAAGGTAGAGGAAGGAATGAAAATGGGTAAGTGGAAAGATGTATCTTCCTCCCTTCTCAGGGCTGAGCGGTCACTGTTGCAGGCCAGGGCTGATGGCCTGTGACCCTGAAGGGTTCTCAGTATGGGTTGGTCCTGTGTTGTGCTGCTGAGTGTGCCCCTTCACTGGGTACATAACAGTTACGCAGCTTGCCTACTTGCAATGTAATAGTTACAATTATTAATAATCATACATAAAATAGTTCGTTAAGCTTCTATTTTACAAAACCTAATATATTAACTAACTAAAAATTATGCTAGGTGACCCATCTGCTGATTGCCAAAATCAGAATTCGCTCTCCATCTGCTCAGAAGCATACACAAACCAAGGCACTTAAATCATCAACGAATAACTGATCCAAACAATAATGATAGATGCGGCTTTGTAAATAAACTGCTCTGCTCTATCATGAGTAGTAGAATCGTATCAAATAAATGCCATTAGTTTGTGCCAGGAAAAAAATGCTACACAAAATGTTTCAGATATTGTTGTTCTTATTATCAACATCTTTTTAATCCCGGTTGAAAGTTATTTACATTTTACGTTATGTTGGTTCTGTGATTTAAAAATTGGAGCTACCTGAGCTATATTTTCATGATTCCATTGATGGCACTGCAATTTAGAGATCTGGTATCTGGGCAATTGACATGACTGTTTTAAAATGTTCGATATAAATATAGTGTATGGAGTAAGTGAACCTATTATTCACCTGTGCAGTATAAATATAAGTGGCACCCGTAATGTAGTGTGTGCGCTCTATCTTCTATGTGTACATTTGTCTCAAAGTGTTTAACTTGAACTTATGGAAGCTAGGAGATAGCTTTGAAAATGGATTTACTGATAGATTTAGCGGTGAACATTTTTTAAAAGTTTAGTAGGTAGTAGGCATTGGATCTAATTCACTAGTGTTTTGTGAAGGAACTGAACAGCAGTTGGAGAGGATGGAGTGAAATGCACAGAAGGTCAAAGCTTATGGTGTTTAACACCATTTTTAAAGCTGAATGCTCTTTATACAGTGTAAAGGGGGGTGCATTTGGGTGGAAAGAGCCCAAAACTAAACTTCTGTGTTTTAGCAGTAAAGAAAATAAAATAAATTCTCTTATTTACACTAAAAAAAATTCTTGGAAATGGAAATAGCAAGGGTTTATCTTTTCGCATATGTCACTCCTTCAGATCCTTTTCAGGGATGTACACTTCATAAGGTCCATTTGTCCTGCCTGGTCTCTAAATGCTTATTTGGAATGAGCAGAAGTCTGCTGAGCGTTGAATGTACCATGTAGAAGCTGCAAGGTGACTCCTCAGCAGCTTGCAGGCATTGATGGACTATGGTTTTTAACTTCTCGAGTCAAAATTTTGAAAGTGATTGGCATGTGTGAAATTAAATCAGCAAAAGCTTACAAGCTTATTGAATCATGGCACAGGCAACAGCAAAATGATCTTCTGCAAGTCTGATGTTTTGACAACAATTAATATCCTACTGAAAGCAGGGAAAAGAAAGAGGCTTTCTTTCTAAACAAATAGAGCCCAGCTACAGGGTAAGGTCTGAATTAGATCTAGCTCACAGAGCAATCAGAAATAGGAAATAAATGAATGTCCTCAAAGGGTAGACTTGTTTTGGTCTTTTTTTTTTTCCCCTTGAGAAATACCTGTCATTAACCTCTGCTGTTGGAGATATCGTAGCTTATATGACACAAAGTAGTTTGCCCCTGTCTGTGCACACCGGTCATTTGTGCTTGGCACTGGCATATTTCTGAGTCTTAGCCATTGTTTGGACACATGAGAGAAATAGATTGGGAGAGAATTGAAGGAAATAAGTAAGGTAGAATTTGGAGACAAGTTCATGGGCACTTCAAGTAAACATATCTTAATTTTTTAGGTTAAACTATCATTCATCAGTAATAAACTGAGGCATTAATTCCTTAAACTTTAAACAGGATGACTTGTGATTACTTTTAATATAGTTTTTGTAATAGACTCAAAAGGATAAATTTCTATGCACAACAAAAGGGAGCTGGTAAACACTGGAGAAAATTATTATTTTTTGTTTCTGCATGACTCATGCTGTACATACGTGTTTATAATGGAGAAGATGCCCAGCACATCTGTTAAAAATACTTGGAAATGTAATTCATATGCTCAGGAGTATTTCAAAAGTAAATAAGAATTATTTTTCTTTGAATAGTTCATTAATGAGTAAAGATGAAGCATACTTTTACCATGGTAATTTATTTCCTAAATGGACTTGGATATGTCTAAGGCAGAGGCCATAATGCACCATGAAACCTACAGAACAGAACCTCTCCACATATACAGAACTGATAAAGAAAGTAAACACCTTTCCTTCTCTTCTGTAATATAGTCTTTCAAAAATATTAGTTCAAGAAAAATTACTTTTAAAGACTGTTTTGATGAGAGCCTAACTAAACTAGCTACTGTTTATTTTAATGACATTTTATTAAAATATATAGTTCTACTGGAATTGTTCAGCTTGGTTCGTACTCATTCCACTAATTAATCTTCATCATAAGGAGTTTCCCTCTCTTTGACCCAGCTCTATCTGCTAACATCAAACTTTAAATGTGAAATGGCAGGCTTAATAATGAAATCTCAAGAAAATACTATTTCTGCCGGGAAAAAATCTCTCATTATTTTAAATTGCAATGGTGCTGAACAGAAACAAAAACATGCAAATCTGGAGGACAGGTTTTGCTTAAATGTAGGTCTCAGATTTCGAAGGCTATCTTAAAATGCCATCACGACATTGTTAGAAGGTAGCCAGTGAACTACTTTTCTTCTGCATTTGCTTGCTCATCTCCTTGCAGTAGAAGTGAAATAGAGAACACATCTATTCTCATACAAAGGAGTTTATTTTCATTGATTCTTTTCTTATCTATACATGAGAATATTTTATCCTACAGCTTAATTGATAGCTGACCTTTTCTCCACCTGCTCTAAACCAGGGAAGTACAGTGTTTCTCTTGTAATTACATTTCTGCCACAAGGTATTTTTCTTCTTTTCGGAGATCAAAACCATTATTGACAGCAGGATGCAGTCTTTTCAATATTTTAATCAAGAAGCCCACTATGTTTGTCTGATGCTTTAGCCTGCCAACAGGAGTTTAATAGCCTACTGGAGCATTAGCAGCAACTGATCGTTGTTTGGAAGATCTAACTAGCCCTAGGTTATAGCAACTTGATAGACAGGACATTAGCTGAGGGCAACAACTCTTCATTAATTGTTTATGCAGATGACCCCGTGGTGGAAAGGTGGGCATTTTCTCTTTTGCCTTGGGCAGTGTAAACCAGCCTGAAAAAGCCATTGCAATTACAGGATGTTAATGAGGAAGCAAAGAGAGAGCGGGTGGCAGGGAGAGCCCTACTGCAAGCCCAGCAACAGCAAGGGTTTCTTCTTGTTCCCACAGCAGCCAATGGTCAAATTCCTATTGATTTAAAGAGGAGAGAGAGTTGCACTCCTGGCTGAGATCCAGCACCAGAGCTTCCCGTCTCTCATAGAAGCTGCTGTCAGGGCATGAGGGAATGATGTTCTGTCCCACACGGGGCTGACATTGTGAAGGACTGTTCTTTCTCTGGTCACTCTTGCTACAGACACTCGGATCACTGAAGATGCAAGGACAAGCCGAGCGTTTCTCTGCCCTATAGTCTTTGTTCAGGGAGCTGAGAACTGAAAATATCATAGGCTGTGAGCTGCGAAGGGTGGGATCAGTAATAGGTTGGGTTTTTCACCTGCTGGAGGAGACACCATATAAAAAACTTGAAATCCTCTAGTATTCACAGTCATAGTGGCCGGATAGCCTGGAGGGAGCACTTGCCATAGCAAGCAGAGTGCACCAAGACACCTGAATCTCACCATTGTGGAATCTTTTAAGGAAGAGTGAGGACAGTTATCAGGAAGAAAACAGCTAGATCGAGAATGAAATCACCATGGGGTCAGGGTGACAACCCTGCTGGCAGAACCGAAAGCAGTGTAAAAACTACTTTCCCTGTTGTGAAAAATGAGTGCTTAATTGCTTTAGTTTTATTATATCAAATCAGAAAAGCAAAGATCTGTTGCCTGTTCTGAGCCCTCTTTAGGATAAAGGTGACAAGAACAGTTAACTTCTGCTCTTTTACATAGTGTAAATCTAACAGTGTTCCTTTCTGTAAGCAAAATCAGATTTGTTTATGTCAGAGTGTGGTTTTGCACTGGAAAAGGTGATACCATGCAATTCTGAGAACATGTTATCAGGAAGCAAATAAATGTAGTCAGCTAAAACTTGTGGCAGGAAGAGTCTGGGGAATGAGATTGCTAACTATGTGTTATTTATTTTTAACGTGTAAAATTACAAAATGGTTGCAGGTAGCTTAGCTTTAATTGTTAAAAGATTTTTTTTTTTCTCTGTTCCTGAAAAATTTCAGATTGATAGTCAGAGATTAAAGTTTTCTAGATAAATCACTGGCACCTCCCCAATGCAGTCTTGTCCCTAAAGCACATTGTCCTACGTCCAGAAGGGCCACCCAGGCAGGAGAGCTTTGTGCTCTTGGAGTTCTCCGTTTCTTTGACAGGACTTTGAACTGTGATGATCCATGCCCCTACTTTATCTATTTCTATAAGCAATTCCTTTCCTGGATCCAGGTAGGTATTCCTGAGCACTTGCACTCCCTTCAGTCTGTCAACTGTCTTGTGTACCTGTGGAGTCTGAATCTCCAATCTGGAGGAGGAGACCTCATTTTAGCAATAACACATGGGCTTTGCTAGGGACAGTTTGGTTGTGTTTGGATGAACTGGCTGTTAAAATCAAAACTGGGGGCTGAAGGAGCTGCTAAATGTCACCTCTAGCAAATGGTTTGCTTTTCTCAGGAGCCTCTTTACCCCTACGCTCTGTCCTTGGGTGATGAATCCTTCCTTGGCCAGAGGGCAATCCCCCTTGGCCCATCCCCTGCCCTGTGCTCTCCAGCATTGCCACTGTCACCAGCCAGCATTCAGGGGACAGCACGCTGACAGATAAAAAAATGGTACGTTTAAGAGAATACATAGATAACCAGTAAGATGGGTACTGGCCACTCATTGTACGAAGGCTGAAACTGGAATAAGACAAAGTATTTAATGAGTAAACAAGGCTTTGCTGTAGAGGATGTAATGTAAGTACTCTTCTCATCCTTCAGAAAAGGACTTTTTCCTGCTGCGAAAGGTATCTCCCTCATTTCCCCTTAAAAGCATTTATTTGTTTGATAAATTTTATTAATTAAAACCATACATTTGTCTTACACCTGCCTAACCAAGCCTGGATCTCTACACTCCTGAAGCAGGGATAAGGCTTTCCTTTTGTTTGCTTTTTGCATTCTGCATTGAACCTATGGGGTGGTAACTGGCTACATCGCATCTTGGGTTGTGTATCTTAAAAAAACAGGCTGAGAGGGAAGGACAATGCCCCGTGCATAATCCAGAAATACCAAAGTGAGACGTTCAACCTGCTCATATCAATCCTTCTGTCTAGGCTTAGCTGGAAGCACAGCTAATCTGCTCGGGGGGAGGCAAGGGGAGGTGGCTAATAATTGCCGGCTAGCCTGTGCCTGCGGTAAATTACTGTCAGACAGGAGCAGTGAGAAAGCACAGGGGACCGGTGACTCAGCCATGTGTGTCTGACTCACAACGCCTCCCGAGTCTGCTCCGCCAACGTCGTTTCAGTGCAGGGTTTTTAGGGTGGTTTGTTTTTTTTTGTTTTATTTTATTTTTTTCTACAGCACTTTTTCAGAGCGGTGCCTGGAATCAGACCCCAGCTCTAGTGCGAGTTGCCTCCTTGTGCTTGCTTTTATCCGGTTTCCACATGAGTGAGTGTGTAAGGAGAGGTGAAGATGTTTTTCCTTAGCATGGCAGTAGCAATACAACAGATTTGGATATGACTGCTTCGTACTGCAGGCTGAGGCTAAGTGCAGTTGACTGCTTCAGTCAAACAGAGATGCAGGAATTAATATAAATGGGCATCATAAATTGGACGTGTCCTAATCTCTCATCTTTAAGGAGATAGTACATATGAGACCTATTCTCTGCCACAATAGTCTCTAAACTGTGGTCCTTAGAGAGCTGGGAAGTGGGCTTAGAGTCACTGGACCAAAATCCCAGGTATACTCCTGTGCTAAGTGTTTATTATTTTCTGCAGCTTGAAGAGCTTGTATGGGAGAGTGGGAAGCGCCGTGCAAGGGATATGAGTAGGATGTAGGCCTGTCTAGGCTCTGGCTTTTCTTTTTTTTTCTGGTTGTATTTCTAATTGAACCCTTTCTGTTCAAGAAAAGTACCGAGGTGGTTATAAAAAGCACCTGGAAACAAGGATCCTGTGTATCTTTATTCAGAAAAGGGGAAAACTATAGACGCTGCTAGTGAGACAGTTAAAATACCTGCCAAATCCCTATGTTTTCTCTGTCCACAGTGGTAACAGAATACTGCCAAGTCACGTGCGGGTGGATAGGATGGTTTTTGTCAGGTAATGAGGAAAGATGTGTGTTAATGCTTGCACGTCCTTCGACCTTTTGGCTATACAGCCCCCTCCAGCACCATTAGCAGTGCATTTGGGCAATGCAGCCTGGACACTTTCCCGTGACGGGCACACGATTGCGTGGCACGTGGAATGTGGATTTGAGGATACCAGGAGTAACTGTGTTATAATCCCTGTTCCTTCATACTTCAACTTTCAATCACAATACGTAGATATTGAACTCTGTAACATATCTTGAAGGCTTAGGCAGGGTTAGGGTGACAAGGAACGGGATCATTTTTGTCCATTCCCCCAGTTCCTATAACTGACAGTTTTGCATAGGCTCCTCTGTTGGGATGGGATGGGATGATGGAATAGTTCTACAAAGCTGGCACAGCAGGAATCTAGAACAAACTCCTGATCTTCTGATTTCATTTCATTATTTCATGACAAATTCTTTATGTTTCTGCTGTCTGGGGTAAGGCAACAGCTTCTGCTGTTGCTTCTTATGGGGGCTTGCCTTACGTGACTAAACAGGCTGTAAAGCTGGCAACTGTCAGAATAATCTTCCCATTAAACTGATGGTCCTTTTTAATGTAGTCTGTTTTCTTTTAATGGTAGATAGTATAGCACTGCAATGGAAAGCAAATTATTTTTTCTTTTTAGTTTAATCTTCTTAGGGAAAGAGGTAATCCTCTGCTAATTTCCTCCATCAGAGCAAGCATATGTCTCAATCACATTTGTAGCTGGAGCAGAACAGCACTCAGCACTCAAATTATGCTAATAACCATTTAGATTACTTCTTCTCTGGCATTTATTCATATTGGGGATCCAGCAAGTAAGTTTTTCCACTGTGTGAATTTATGTGTTAAATCCACATTATTTTCATTAATACCTCTGCAAGCTTTCACTGAATTTCACTGAATTTTCAGAGTTGGAAGGGACCGTAGAGATCATGTAGTCCAACTCCCCTGCTGAAGCAGGATTGCCCAGAGCTAGAGCATGTTACTCAGGACTGCATCCAGGCGGGTCTTGAAGATCTCCAGAGAAGGGGACTCCACGACCTCCCTGGGCAGCCTCTTCCAGGGAGGTCTTCACCCTCACTGTGAAGAAGTTTCTCCTCATATTTGAGTGGAACCTCTTATGTTCCCACTTGTGCCTGTTGCCCCTCATCCTCTCACTGGCAAACACTGAAAAGAGTCTGGCTCTCTCCTCCTCCTCCTCCCTCCTCCTTTGGCATGCAACTGTCCAGTTCCTTGGCTTCTTGTCAAGTAAATGTGAAACAGTGCTGCAGTCCTACCCCAATGCATCTGAACCCTGAAACCTTGCTTCTTACTCTTTCCTACTTTGACCTGGCAGGGACGAGTATGAGAGGGACTGTCAATGTTGCCTCAAGCAGGGAGCATATTTGATTAAAAATGTTATGCAAGTAGATGAGGTTCAAATCATGTGGCTATGGCATTCATGTGAGACAGTATAGTTATGTCATCCAAACTGTTAAAATAATACTGAGGATGGACTACACTATGTATACAGATGCATATAGAAGGGAAGGAGAAACCTTGTTATAATCTGTGGTCTATAGTTTTGATTCCCACGTGTGCTGAATACTAGTTTTGGAGCACTATGCTTTTGTACAATGCAAACTTTTACAATTCCATTTGTTCTGTGTCTAAACTGAAAACGTATCTGTTCTGCCTGGTTTTCTTATCATATGGAAGTATGAACACTCTTGCATGCATGTGTATCTAATACAGTATTTTAAGAGTGATTGAGGCGAAGTCAATAGGATTGTCACTCACATTTTGATGTGCCTTTCCCTTTCTTGTCAACTTTCCCCTCTGAGCAATTCTTGATGGATTTGTTCTGCTGCTGAAATGCAAAGCCGAGTAGTAGCTGTGAGAGTGACACTAAATACAAATTTTTCTGCAGCATCTCCTTAACAATGCAGAACAACAGATATCAGTCATTTGTAATGATGTTCTTTGGATGAAAGGCCTCCTTTTGCATCAAGGTACATGTGAATTGCTGAATTCAGATATGGTGGTTGTAAGGATCAGTCGTCATAATCCAGACGTTTTATTTTTTAGAAGCTGATAGATATTGAAAAATCTGACCTGAGTGTTTCATGCAACTGTGTACACCTCGCAAAGGGGTGACTGGGATTTAAGGAGGATTTTCCTTTACTCAGACTAGGCTTCCAAGAGGAACAGTGGAGCTTGTTACAAGCTCTCTGTGGAGTGAAAGGTTCCTCAGCGTAGATCTGTGTTTAGAGCTGAATTTAGGTCTATATTTGTGCACGTATACTTCAGGCCCTTGCCATTTATGCTTGCAACAGAAATGGGGCATCTTCTTTAGCCAGAAGCTGGAGACGTGCTGTGAGCAGAGAAAAACCTGCAATAATGATACATCACCACCAAAGTTAACAGGAGGGTTGCCTGTGAAAGCAAGACCAGAATAAGTCACTGCACATATATATTTTTTTAACCTCTGTTTCATCTTTACTGTCTCATCTTTTTCAGAATCAACCATTTGAAATCTTAATTGAATAATAGTTCATTGGCTTTTTTCATTCTTAAATTTGAAGTTAATTGAAATAGTTGAAAATAATTGGGTTACTCTTCTGCAAATAATCATTGCTTAGCTTTCTGTTTCCCACATAATATTCAAAGCCAAATCTTCAGCAATATTAGGAAGTATTTTCTTAATTATGCTATGAAGAAAGCATTTGATATAGTTTGTTGTTAGTGTGGCTAAGCTGTGAAACCATTATGTATTTCCTACCATTGGAGCAAAGCTTCCTCTAAGACCCAAGAACAACAAAACACTTAAGCTACTGCTTATGAAATGAAATCCCATCCCAAGGCATTTTTTTAAATACCACTTTTAATCATCTTCTCTGTGATTCTCTGCTACTGTTTTATTTAGGCTGCTTGGGAATGAAGGAAAACAGAAAAAACTTTGTTGACGGTGTTGTTCACAGATGGAAAAAATCCTTGAGGATTTTGTGAGGAAGCACACTGATAGTTTTCAGTTTCATACCAGTGGTGCAAGGTTTAGATGAATGGATGTTAAAATACAGAGGCAATTTACTGTACCAATTACTCTGTTCATTTTATTGTTTTTTTTTTTCCAAATGTGCCATTAAGCCAGTCCACTAATCATTTCATCAGTGGTGTTCTCTGTCTCTCAGTCACTAACCTAATTCTTAAAAAAATTGCTTTTTGAATAGAAGAATTTGAATGAGGGATGCATTGTCAGAGCTGATTTATGTTGCTTTGGTGTTGATTCAGAATGCGTAGATATTCAGCAGAAATTATCTTTCTCTTCCATTTACGTAGCACACAGGGAATCACCTTCTCACATTCTTGTGTGTTAACAAATGATATCCCTTATTTTTATTAATGTCGTTACCAAGGTAGCTGAAGGCTCCGTTTAATAGGAGGGGTAGTGAGAGATGACAATGGTTCTGAAGAACTTTGAAGATCTACTGGCAAGAAGTGAGTAGGGGAGCAAATTAGAGAAATGGCTTGTCTAAAATCACAGGTGACTGACGGAATTCAGGTTCCTGACTCACAGTGTCTGCTCAGGGCACCATCTATTTTGGACAGACATGTATTTGCATCTATATACACACTCAATCTATGCTAATGCACAATCCTCTTCTTACAAATTGTTCTCTTTCTGAATAATATAAGGATTATCCCATCCTTAAGAGGATGACTGAAATACCCAGCGATCTGTTAGGGGGTGCCAATTAAAGTTTTAATGCTGTAACAGCTGTTGTCTCCTTGTAAATGATTTCTCCTAATTTTGGGATTTTCTGTTAGCACATAAAATGCTTTGTTAATAAATGTGAAAGTCCTCAAGGAATTCTGTGCATTAAACTTTAATAATTGAGAAGTGCAGAGGAATAGCTGAAATAAAAATGACTGCATTATGGAGCAACTTTTAAAATGTGCCACGTCTACTAAAGATATCATAAATTCCCATGATGCAGCATCTATTTTCTTGTGGTTTTTTTTTTTATCTTCTGGAGCGATCAGCTCTCAAATCCTTGAAACAAGTTAGGTAGGATAGGTTGTTTGGAAAATGAAAGCTCCCCTTGAAATCTCTGTGTCTAGTAAGACATTGTACCTTCTAGTACAGGTCTACTAGCTTCAGCAAAAACTACAGCTGTTTACATCATCTGAAAACCTGGCCCACTGTATGCATAAGGCTATCTTCCATGTACTATTCAACTGATGTCTTGAGCAGTTTCCTTTCAAGTCTTCTTTTTTCCCATTCCTTAAACTCCTCACATCAGGTCAAATTTGACACAGTTACGGAAAATTCAGCCTAGGTGAGTGAGTAGCCTGTAGATGATATAAAATATCCAATGAAGAGGCTGACTGGAGGTAAAAGAATTCCATATTGTAAGCTACATATAAGGAATATTAAAAAGCCCAAATTTACCAATGATTCAGATGACCAGCTTCCCCTAAATGTGTTTCTTAAAGTAGGCATTTGGCCAGCTTCAATATTTGCAGGGGCTATAGAGGTTTATGGTAATGATAACAATAATAATAATTACAGTAGTAATAATAGTAGTATTAATAAGAACGATAATTAACAATATATGCTACCATCAATAACATAACCAGGACAACAAGAAGATACTGAGTAACAAAACCAGATGTAATAAGTGAAACCCTGCATATTCCAGGCTAGTGTTATCTGTGGCCAGCACAGGACTTTTGGGGGGCTGATCACTCTATTGGCAGCCACCAGCCCCATCCTGTAATATTGCTGTTCTCTTTGGGTCTTGTGAGCAAGGGCGGCGATGATTTTATTTATTTTTTTTTTTTTTTTCCTCCCAGGTTTGTTCACCTTGTATTTCAGAGAAGTTAGTGGCACTAGCTGTTGTCCTAGCTGGCTCACCTCCGAGTTGCTGCGGAGGGAGCTCAGGATATTGCGTTGTTCAGCGGTGGCTTCGCTGTGTTTTTAATTTAGACGAGTGGAACCGGGTGCATACCTTTTCCATTACAGCACTCATTTGTATACTGCATCATCCCTGTGCCTATGCTAGTCACATACATTATGCATATGGTACATGCTGTCAAATCACTGCAAGGCCCAGGGGTAACCTCTCTCAGGTTCACTAGCAGATTTAAAACCATTTGTTCTTGCACGTGAGCGGTTTCTCTGTCGAGATCGGTGCCTGAGTGGATCTCCATCCTTAGTCCTGGGCAGCTTTGCCCCCGGGGGGGACTCAACAGGAGGAGCAGCCTGGGTTTCCCCAACCAACGGGAGCAATGGTGTGGGACACTGCTGGTTTGCCTTTCTGCTCCCTCAGCAGAAGGCAGCTCAACAGATCTGCTGCTGCCTTGCCCAGAGCTGCGGTGCCTGATTGAGCTGTGGTGGGCTGGAGCCACACGCTTCTCTCTTCTCATCAAAAACAGGCACTTGAGAATCTGCACTGGCAGAGGTCAGCCAGAGCAGCAGTTTTCCACTTAAACGTGTGGGGAAACTCACCTCTTCAGAAGCAGTGTTTCGAGCTTTGTGAAATTCAGTTGCATGACAGGTTTCCAGTTCTGCATTAGAATCATAGAATTGTCCAGGTTGGAAGGGACTTTTAAGATCATCTAGTCCAACCA
>JAHREE010000179.1:4457711-4469627 GCA_033628505.1 Tringa tobata
TTTCTTGTCTAGAAAAGTCACAATATCAGGACGAAACTGATTATGTGCTGAAATGCTCTCCCAAACTGGAGCTGAAGTCAGTCACCCTGCACTTTACCTGTGCTTAGGCCACTCACTGCCATACTACTGGCGTTTCTGCATGTCTGAAGAGGAGAAGTTGAGGTGACCGTGTAAAGGATAGGCAGCATCAAAGAGCAGAATGAGTGAGGAGACAAAGTGAGACCTCAGGTGGGGATGATGGAGGTAGGCTTTCACATCCAGCTCTAGAGGGGTCCTTAGGCAACTAAACATATGCCAGTCTTAAAGACTTTGCTGAAATGGGTCAAGGAGAAAACTGGTGGAGAGTGGAGGAGAGAAAAGAAATGCTTGGGCAATGTATTATGGCCACGCTGCAGCTCTGTTGCTCGGTCAGGAGGGTGTCTACCTGAAATTTCCTATTAGAGGTAGCCAGGCTGGAATGACGTTTTTGATTGTAAATTATATTTTCAAGCCAGGTTAAGCCAGACTGAAGCACTTCGATACGCGTTAATGATTGCTGTGGAGAACACTCATCTTGTAATGCCTCCAATTCAGGCCACGTATAAAAAGGCAAATTGGTTTCTGTATTATTATTCTACTGGTTTTAAGCTAGAATTGGCAATGTTAATTCCCAGATTTGCAGCCGTGAGGGTTGCCAGTGCTGAGTAGGAGACCTTCAACCTTAAAAGCACATGTATGGAACTAATCAGGTAGGAAACAATATGTACAAGCTGTGTTCTGTGCTCCTGGCAGAAACCAAAGAGGATGTCTTCAAAGTGCAATTAGCACAGCATGCACATTGTGCCTCCTGGACTATTACATACTGTGTTCTGTAAGAGCCAGGCCAAGCATATATACTGTTGTTTTTGCAGTAAAATTGATCTCTCTCTGTCTGGATCTGCTGAAGAAATTCCAAGTTTAGGCATTATTAGTGCTGGTTTTAGCTTTCTTTTTTTTTTTTCTTAAAGTAGGATTGTGATTTGATGTTTGTGTAGCATTTTGTATTCAAATCTGCGTAGACAGTCCCTTAATTTGTGTTTCCCTGTACTATTCACATGGCATTTCGTTTCTCAGAGACAGTAAAACATATATTATTAGGGCGAAGCACTAAGTCTTCTCCATGCAATGTACAGCTGTTTAATCAGCACTGGAATTTTACATCCTTATAGATGCAAAAGCAATTCTTATTTTAATTAGAAGTTTTACTGAATACTTAGAAGGGCTTTTGACAGAGGCTGTGTCTTTTGGGGCCTTTGATCTCCAGTCCATTTTTTCATGTTACTGTTTCACCTGTGGAGTGGACATCATCTCAGCTTAAACACTGTGAGGGTGTCTGAGGTATCTCCAGGGAAAGTTTTTGAGAAAGTTAGAGTTGTTGAAAAGAAATCTAAAGTAAATGGATAACAAAACAGGAGAAAAGGAACAGAGTCAAAAAAAGGAGATAGGAGCAGGATAAAAGACAGTTTGGAAATACTTCAAAAGACTGAGGATAAGACCAAACAAACAGAAATGTAGAGGGGAAATAGAAAAAAGTTAAAAAAATAGCAAATTTAAAAAAAAAGATTAAAAGTGGAAAAGAGGAATGAATGAAACATGAGAAGGAAAGCATATAAATGCATTGTTGGCAAAGGAAAAAGAGGAGTACAAGAAGTGGATAGATATGTAAAATAATTTGGAGAGAGATTGTGTCCTTAACATTGTCACGTGGGCATTACCTGAGTTTTGCTTCAAAGTGAGCAAGGAAGAGAAAAAAGAAAAGGGAGATAAGTTCTATACTTTGGACAGCAAAGATGTATGAATATTCAGGAGTCATAAACCATAGGTAAATCTCGGTGGTTCAGAACCGACAACATCAGATTTTGGATATAGGCTTGTAAGAGATCTTTGTCTGAAGTAGAAAACAGATATACAGTGACTGGTGCCAGAGCCCTGTGTTTTGTTTTGGTGGAGAGAATCCACATCTCGTGCTGCTCTACTAATGAGTCAATATTTATAGTCTCAGCTTGGCCTTTCTTTAATAAGTTCTACAAAGGGAATGAAATTTATTTATTGGTTTTGAGTTTGAGAAGATTTTTATTTCTTCAAAGTGTATCTTAAATTTAAGTAATGCAGGCTTTACCTAGACTCTTTGAACCCTCAAAATTAAACTGGAAAGAGTCTGAGATCAACCTATTTAGCTGAAAATTCTCAAGCCAATGTCAGGGCTGCAGAATATCTCAAGGCATTCGTATTTTCTGTACCGTTCCTAAGCTGCTTTGAATGCCAGTTTGAAACAGCCCAGTGTGTGAACTTCCCTTCAACACAGGACAGTGATTTTTTCCCCAAAAAAACTTACGGCACAAATCTAAGGGAGAGTTTAGCAAAGATATGCAGCTACTAAGAAAAAAGAGGTTCTTTCATGAGGAAGAAAATGTTTACGTTTTCAAAGTTGGAGCTTGTTGTTAAACTTTTAAAGGTATCTTGACTTAGAAGTGCCGAGAGGCCTGCTGTATTTATTGATTTGAAATTGCTTATTCTTAAATCACTTAGTTTATTTAAAAGTTTTAATATGTGGCTAAGATTTGGACTTCAGTCTTTTTTAAACTGCTGTTTAAAATTTAGGCCCGAATTTATTACCAGGTCTGCAGACTTTACATTTGGTATATATAAAATCATATGAAAAATCTTACAGTATTTATGTTTTTAAAAAGCTAATTGAGACAAACTAACCCTGCTTGTCTAGTAAACAAGAGCTGTTATCCCTTCTTAGAAAAGTCAAATTTGGGGTTCTGCTAGTTGGTGGTAGACAAAAGATGCAAAAATGTTTATTTTTAAAAATGAAAGAAGTCCCGTTTTCCTAAGCAGACAAAGAATGGAATGGGGTGTATTTCTTTGCCAACATCTGTTAGATGTAATTCTGCCCACGTGGTGCTCTTTCCAGACTGTTCTTCAGAGCTATGCTCCTTTTCCAGCCCATTACCTTCACTTTATTTCTAGTTTGTTCTTTCCTGCAGCTTCTGCTCCTCGCATAAGTAAGTACCTCTACTAAAAATAATTGTCCTAGAACCTTTTTGTACGTGTGCCTGGTATGTACTTCTCTGTTGGCCAGAACCTCATGTTTTGGAAGCTGCAAATCGTTCCCATCTTTTTGCTCCACGAAAGAATTTCTTATGTTTGTTCCTTTCCAAATGAAGAACACTTGTTAAATCACTAACTTTCAATAGAATTTTAGCAAATCGTGACAGTACAATGAAGATCACTGTTATGCATTACTTGGTTGTTTTGAAATGGATTCTCTGTGACTGTTTGTTACCAGTTTTCCAATAGCTTCACTCAAGTCCTTCTAGTAAAATAATGAGAAAGGAAGGGCTGAGCTTTATACTGAAGTCATGACTGCTCTGGTTGCGAGCAGCGTCAGACCAAGAATTGCTTCCTATATGTCTCTAAACAAGTTAATGAATTCTTTAGTTCACAAGACAAAAATGGAAACAATAATTTTCTCCTGTTATTTACATTGGGCTTTTAAAGAGCTTACTCTTTCCCATAAATATTTGGGCAGGGTAAGCCCTGGTTTATCCTTGGTTCTCTTGTACCCAAGTGTATTTATTGTACTCATTTCAAGGCCATTCTTTTCCCGCTACTACACAGTAGTTTTTTTGTCTTCTCAGGAACATCTTAGGGTGGTGGCAGGTGAAGCTTGGATGTTTCTGAAGTTGAGTTAATCAGAGAGAAGTTCAGATGCATAGATGACTCTCCTGAGATTATTTGATCTACCTGCAGTTTACACAGAAGCAGGCTCCCTCATGAAGTAATCTCTCCTTCTTCTAACCTAGGTAGAAATGCCACAAAACCAGCCTGTCGCTGATGTGTGATGATTTCAATTATTGGTACTGGTGGGATTCACTGGGAATGTTTAAGTGCAATATACCAGTAAAATAAATAAATCATTAATTTAACTTAATTCAGTGTTCCTCTCTCTCTACCTGCCTTAGGACAGGGTTATTTTTTTTTTTCCTTTCAGAACTGCAGTGCATTTTAATTAGCGTTGGGAATACTTCTGCAGCGAATGTGTACTTCGTGGCCACCTAAATTTTAATGCTTTTATGCTTTTACTTCTATTACAGAGTAACTGTTCTTATTAGGAAAGGGAAAAGAGGTCTATAATATACCTGTGCAAGGTACTTAGTTTATATGGACTTCAAAACTGTTTTCTTTAAATTTCTGCAGCTTTCTCTATTCCTCCACACACTGCTGGTCAAGCAACACTTTTTTTTCTTTAGCAGACCTTAACAGTTCATGCTTTTGAATACAAGTGGTTGACCATGTACCTCAATTACAAGAGCAAATTGAAGGCAGTTGTACTATTCATCACAATAAATCGTGTATTAGTTAACTAATGAAAAAGTTGACAGACAGAAGAATAATATCACAGCAGGTTTAGTAAACACAGGGGCAAAATTCTTAGCTGGTGTAAATCAGCATGGCTTTCGTCTCTTCAACTGAGTTGTGCTGGAAGATACCAGATAATGATCTGACCTTTTTTTGGTAAACGTGTGAAGAATTATGTGCACTAATTTTCCTTTGGGATATTAGGGGGCAATATTCACTGATGCTTGATATTTAGATGTTGCTTTTTTATCTGTCCTATCAGATAAAACAAAGAATCATGTTGCTCATATAAAGGGAGGCTTTGGCTTCTGTTCTGGAGAATGTGATTTGCAGTTCCCATTTTCCAAGCCAGTTTGATATGCTTACCTAAAGAGATAAAATGTCTGGGATCAGGAAGTTCAGTCATTGGGTGAAGTAAAAAATCTGTGATGCTGCGGATATAATATTTTGAGAGCTAGCTAGATAAGAGATTAAAGGCCAAAGTTGTTCAGCATACAAGAGAAAACACATTTTGCACGTAAGGATAATGATTTTCTTATAAGGGAGGAGTGCAGTAGCTGTTCTCGGTGCAGTGCTGGCTCACATAAACTAGAATGTTTTCTCCAAACACTACTTGGGTCTCTTGTTTTATTGTTTTGTTTGTTGAGAATCCCTCCAGTGCTGCAGGTGCGTTCCACTTGTACAAAGTTCCCGTCCCTCCAAACCTAATCAGTAAACAGAGGTCAGAGGAAGGAAGCAACAACATGGATTTTCTATAGGAATCAATGCATTTTTGCTATGAAGACAGCAGGGCAGAAAATGGATTTTGAAGCAGAGAGAAAGAACAGAGGGCAGAGACAGCTTCAAGATAAATTAGTAAAGGTCAGCTGATGCAGAGGGGGACTGCAGAAGGATGCCACAAGGTGACTCTTAAAGGTTGTGATAAAAGGGCAGAAGAAGCTCAAAAGTGGGGCAGAATGGAGGTAATGCGAAGGGCAAATTGCCTGTTGAAGTGTAGTATGGCTTTAAAAAGACCTTCAATGCATTTGGCTATAACAGCACTTGCTATTATTGGGGGGGGGAAAGGCTAAATCCTAGAGAATTGGGAAAGGCCAGATTTCTGGTAGCTGTGTTGCTTTGAGTCTGTTCCCATGTGCTCTCGTGCTGGCTATGGTGTAATGTAAGGGCCCCGTAAAGAAAAAGGAAAAAGTAAATCACATGAAATAATGAAAGAAAGCAACACAGTACACATAGAGGTGGATGGACATTTTCAGTGAAAGGAAGTACCCTTAACCATCCTTGCATGGAGAAATATAGAGTGAAAAAAAAGAAAAAATTACTTTAGGGGTCTTGCTAAGGGTTTCTTTGACCCAGGATTCTGTCTCCATACATACTGATGTATAGAATAATCCCATCCCAAGCATATTCTTCCAGTTTCTATCAGCCTGCGTAATAAACTGGGCAAAACATGAACTAGATGCTTTCTTTAAAAAAACCTAAAATGTACACAAGTGTAGCTACTTTGTAAGAGTTAACAAGCGGGAAGACCGAGGAAGAACAGGCTGAAGTACTTTCTATTTAGCTTTCTGTTCACATACACATGACCTTAAGTTTAAGCAATAGACATCTTTACAAAAGATATACTTGGCTGCTTTGGCCACTCTTTCTCAAGAGCTTCTGATTTCAGTGCACGCCCTTGTCAGTGACTAGCTGTCAATACCTGGTGAACAAATGTTCAAGTGATTTTTCAGTCTGTTTATAGATGATTTGTGAACATGAAAAATAGGTGATGTTATCAGGTTGTTTACAATGAAAATCATCTATGAGAAATGTGAATTTAAGGGACCTTATCAGCTCAAGCAAAATCATAGACCAAGTCTCAAAGACATTTCTTTTTAAGATCTTCTGCATGACAAACTATTTTTATGTATTTGCAAATGACTATTCGAATAATTTCAAAGATTGTTCCTGTACGAGTGCTGCATAATCTTGAAAAATTGTGTAAGGGAAAGCTAGCAGATTCATTTAATTATCCTTTCCCCCTTGCTTTGTGCATCAGAAGGCTTTGCTTTGTTTATGGTGCTTTTTCTTTCGCACAAAGGGGGAAATATTTTAGACACTGGCAATAAGTGAGGTTTGTGTGAAGAGTAGCCCTGATGGTGTCTGGCCATCTTGAAAGCTCCTTTTGGATATAGGGCTTCCTCACTCCTGAAGCAGAAACAATACCCTGGGACTTACACAATCAATCACACAGCACGAATAATGAGCAAACACTCAAAGCAACAGTCACATTTGCATAAACCATTCATTCAGTACATTTGAATAACCACCAAATTAATGAAAATCAAAAGGAGTCCATGGATCATTTGCCAACAGGAACAAGGGCTAAAACCTTTGAATAGATGGCTTGCTGAAAAAAATTTTACATGGCTCTGTCTTTTTAGAAAGAAAAAGAGGAGGCTGGTTGGAGTGAAAATTACAAGGAGATGATCCTCTTCTTGCCCACCCCTGTAGTTCCTCCACATCACTCTGTTCCTTCCCAGGAGTGTTGTTTTCAAGGAAAAAAATATAATCTAGGAACCCTGCTTTGCAACAAAGTAGGAGAAAAAGCAAGTAGGTAAAAAGATGGGTTTAATTGCCTTTTTGCAGGTGGAGAACCAGATGTAAACATTATCAAGAAATATTGGTTTCCAGAGATGCCTGCAATAATCGGGTTTTTTTATGGTACACTACATGCCTGGCAAAATCAGTAATGTGATGGTCTCTTTAGATGCATTCAAAACAGGACAGTTTTGAAAGAAACTCAGAAAGATGTGTACTTTTATTTTGTCTGTTCAGTTTCTCTTATTTTTCTCCTCCGTGTTTCAGAAGGCGCTGACAAGCCTCTGCCAGGAGTCTATATTCAGTTTCTAGAAAGTAAACTCTTCCAGCTGTCACACCTGAAGGCAAAACCTAAAATCAACGAATAGCTTATCAGGAGGTACTTTTTGCTTTGCTGCTCCTGCCACTACTCAGGCTTCCCATTTCTTGGAAATCCTTCTCAGTCCTTGGTCGGTCTCTTCTCCCAAGTCCCAGGCGATGGGACAAGAGGAAATGGCCTCCAGTTGCCCCAGGGGAGGTTCAGATTGGAGATTAGAAAAAATATTTCCCCAGAAAGGGTTATTGCACATTGGACTGGGCTGCCCAGGGAAGGGGTTGAGGCATCATCCAAGGAGCTATTTAGAAGACGGGTTGACCTAGTGCTTAGTGACATGGTTTAGTGATGGTTTTGATCAGAGTTAGGATGATGGTTGGACTAGATGATCTGAAAGGTCCCTTCCAACCTGGACAATTCTATGATTCTATGAATGAACTGGGTCTGTCCCTTTGCGTGCTCACAGTAAGGGCCTTACGTTCAGAGTCATCACCACTCTCCCTGGCTTGTGTGGTTACTGTTGTTTCTGCACCTAAATCTCTGCAGGGTAAGCCCCCGAAATCATGAACTTCTCTTTCCAAGGAAAAAATATGGATGCGAAACCCACCTTTTCTGTATTATTTTAACAATAGCCATCTGATGTAATGTTTAATTCCAGCAACCCAGAAAGGAAACGGCATAGGATGTCATGCAGGTTTCTCATTTTCAGCTTGAACTGCACAGATCACTTTTACTTTCTCTGTAGCCAAATGTAGGCCAAGTGATCTACCTCTTCCTTTTCTTGCCTTATTTCCTTTGCATTCTGAGAGCAAAACTTGTGCCATCTAAATGCCAGATGCTAATGACTGCTTTTGGGGAAGAGTGTATCTTAAATTAGTCCCCACAAAAATCATCTGAATTATATCTTAAAAGTAACACAGTCATATAAAACAAGCTGCTCATAGATATAAAGCAGGTGAGTTTCATGGCTTAAGTTGCTAGTAACATAAGGTTATTGGCATCTGGAAATTTGATTGTTATTATGGTTTTTATATGTTAAACTAGATCACAAATAAGCTATTTATTTATGTTCCTTTGCTGTTTGTTCTGAAAAAAAACCCCTTGCTGCAATACCTACCAGATGTCTGTCTCAGTCCCCTATGACTTTAGTTCTCATACCTGCATTTGGCATGGCTTATTGTTTGCCCGACTGCTTCTTCCTGTTGATTTCTTTTGCAGTTTTAGACTTTTTTTGGCGTATTCTTTGTTCTCACAGCTGCTCCTCAGTCATCTCAAAAGATATGACTTGTAGCTGGTGCCTCTCTTAACGTTCATGTCCTATGCCTCTGATAGCAGAAAGATAGCAGAGGCTTCGCCTACCTTCTGTGGATGTGCAGGCATGTCCAAAGCTGTTCTGATTGTAAAGCTTTAGGTCACCATAAGTGAGCAGTCATTATCAGGTATATATGTATCTTCTTTCTCTGCAGGAGAGGATCCCATCAGTACATCTTCTTTTTGCCTCCCAGAACTCACAAGTGTTTCAAATCAGCAAAGCACAAATGAGAACAGTGTGGTGGGAATCAACAGGAGAGGAGTCCTGGTAAACCAAATAAATGTAAATGAGTCACAAGGGGAATGGCAACTCCAGGGAAGATTCCAGTTACCTGAGGTCATACCCGCTTTGTCCTCACAAAGTCTCCCTCCCTCCTGCAGAAGACTGGGTTCACAGCTCTGCTCTGTCTTCTCTCCACTAGCTCGGTAGAGTTGTCCATGGCCTGCCGACCTCTTTTAGCTTATTCTTGATATCTATCCAACAGACCTTAATTAACGCTGGCTTTCTTGCCTACTTCTCGAACTGCAGAACCCCTGCTGCCTTTGTCTTTTAGGAACCAGCACTTTCCTTTGCTATCCAGGTTTGTTTTCATTTCCTAATACATCCATCAGCTGTGCTTTTTGTGTTGCCAGTTTAACATGCCCTGACACTCCTGTGCTTGTGAGTGGATCAGCTGGATTTGGCAGTGAACCCTGAGATTCCTCAGTGTCTTCCTTGGCTTCTGGAGGTCAGGCAAGCTCGGCCTCCTGCTTTCTTATCAGACCTATCAGTTAGCTTTTAATGTCAGTCCTTCATCACTGCTAACTCACCTGATTTAACCTTCTCAGATTTAATATTCACACTGAAAGAAATAAAACACTTTTGGTTTTCAAGCTAATGTATTATATAATAATATACATGTTAAAATACATTGCTCTGTCAGACTCTAGTCTTCAGCTTTCAGCCTCCCATATACTCCTCGCATTTAAATGAAGTTTTCAAGCTGTAAGTTGCTGTGACAAAGTTTGATGTCTGTATGAAAATTCAAAGAGCCCATACCATTGTTAAGGCTCTGTTGAACAGCACGTAGGACCAAAGCCTTAGGGCACCACTATCATCAAAAAAGGACTGTCCTGCTACTTCACAGAGAAACTAAATGGAGTCAGGATATCGTGAAGAATTTGTCAGAAATCCAGAACAACGTTAAGAATTTCAATGCTTCTCCAGGTTGCTTTGAGATAGAGCCAGCTCCACACCACACCTACTCTTATTCCAGCCTTCCAGCTCCTTCTTTTGACCAGTTCAGTGCATTTCTCCATATTCTTGGAAGCTGCACAGTAGATAAAATCATCTCGCTGTATTTGCTGTCTCCCTAGCTAGATACTTGTCTGCATCTTTTACGACCATCTGCTGCCTTCTCAGCCATGTAACGGAGCAGAACATCAGCAAAAATCAAATGTCTGAGCTAGAGATTTCAGCTTTATTCTAAGCTCAATGAATAGTTTTATAATTAGTGATTTTTTCAGTTTAACACCATGAGAGCTGAAGGGCATGATGTCACATAGACTTCATTTCCCCCCCCCTGAAAAGTGGTAGTACTTTTAAATATTTGTGACATCATCACACAGTTTATCAAATCCAAAGGTATTGCGAGCTTTTAATTTAGAGCACAGCTCTGTCATATTTCACTTGTAGCCAGAAGTGGGTTGTATTTCTTACAATATTTGAATCCAAAGTATACGGAATGGGTAGACTGTGAATTTTAAGCTTCTCTTGTGTCTCCTCAGATTCTTCCATTTTTGCTATTTTGTACTTATTTCTTAAATAGATAAATAGATGGTGCTTTTGAGCACCCAATCAACCCAATTCAACAGGAAATAATAGGAAAGCTGTTCCTGACTGTTACTTCCCATTTTTCACATCTGTAGTTGGGTTCATCAGAATAAAATCTCCAGGCTTGAATGATAGGCTGTTAAGGGCATGAGACAGGTACTTACCAATGACTCAACCTACTCTCATTTAATCAAGAAAAACAGTTGTTTGCTCCAATAAGACTACAGCAAGGAGGAAATGAAACTTAGCCAAAACCAAAGAGAAAAAATGTCTTTATAGCTTACTGGCATCCAAACTATTGCAAATTCTTGCAACTCTACAATTTAGAATCCGAGATGGGGATCTACTGCTCCTTCTCTTGTATGTATTTCCTTTTTATTTCCTAGAAGCTGGAAGGTATGGTTAGGTATGTTGACATAGGTGGACAGCAGCTGTTGAATGTTGTCATCTGAACATAGGCAGCCATAGGAGCCCCATGATTGTTTTTCCTGTAACCACAACAGCAGAGCTGTTACAACCATCTGGAGGACAGGAGCACACTTCTTCTACCCTGTGGAGTTCATCTAGCTTCTTCCCAGTTTATTTTTCCTAAATAGCCTGGGATTGTGAGAAGTAGGGACTTTCCAAGCAGAAGACAATGATGGATCAGGCAGGGGAAGAGCATTACTGAAAGGTTTAATAATCTTGTGGTTTTATGCTCTACTTTGCTTTGGGGCACAAGAAGAGCATTCTATTCCAGCTGTGTTTTGGTAGGTAGAAGAAGTGTAAGCACAATGTTTTGATAGGATGCATGGTCGTGCTATTATTTGTCTGCTTGCCTAATTTTACATCAATATCACTTGAATGCCTTCATCTGCAGTCAGGTCCTTTGAATGAACAGAGCAAAGATGTCCACTGTCCATTTGTCTAAATGTCTAAAGCAGAAAAATTACATTAGAAAAGACATCTTGATCACATCCACATCACAGCTGAAGAATTAAGACATAGCAGTTGTTGAGTTACATTGGCAGAAGGCCACCCATGGCCTGTGACTGCCAAGGCAACTACATGAGAAGCAGCAGCAGTGAGAGATATTGCATAACAATAACAATTTAATGTAACAATTTTAATGTAACAAAACAGGGGGTAGGAGCTCAACAGCGTCGCTGACCAAGATTGAAATTACTATATCACTGCCACGTCACAAATAGTGTATAAAAGTATAAAATCGGCAAAACTGGGCCCATGGGAAAGAGTAAAGAGGGGTTGGCTGTTTTTTAGGGAGAGGTTGAGGGTGGTAACGGAGAGCTTGGGAGGGAGCAAATCATGTGTTCAGAGATGACTGGGCTACGCTTGAAACAGTTTTAGTGCTTGTGAATATTATATAGTTGTGATTAGTCAGGTTTTGATGTTACTGGTCACTAATCCTTGGCTTTTGTGGCAGCAGTTGTGGCTATTCTGCAAATACAGAGAAGTCTGTGTTTTGTCAGATCAGCAGCAGTGCCTCAGACTGCATTTTACCTGGAGAAAGTTT
>JAHREE010000179.1:4489472-4517504 GCA_033628505.1 Tringa tobata
AACAGATGAAAATAACTCTTTGACTGCCCGTGAGCTTATGCCAGAATGAGCTTCCTGTGGTGCCTGCTTCAATGCATCCCAATTGAGTTTTCTCCACTGTTTGCTTAAAATGATTAGCAAGCAGGTTTTCAGAATTAATATATTTGCTGGCATCACTGAGGAAAAAACAAGCGCAACGTGCAGCTACAATGAACTGCCTCTAATTTCAGTGCCTGGTCTGTGCATGCATCTGTTTTTCCAAATATTCAGAGTAGCTATTGTGCTTGTTTGATTTCATCACCTAGCTGTTTGTGCAGTATGGCCATGTTTCAGGAAAGCGGTAACTCAGATCACAAAGAATAAATACAATATATTTTTTCTTCCTCCGTTTTTTTCATTTTCCTCCAGTTCATTGCAGATCTCCTGTATGTGAATCTCCCTGGTTCTTCCTCGCTGCAGCAGATGCCAGATGAGCAAGTCACTGTCTGCTTTTCTTTCCTGGCATTTCTAGTGTTTCCTTTCTTCCCCCTGTTTTGAATGATATCCTGAAGTACTATAACTGAATGTTTAATATCTAATTATTTCCTTCAGAAAGTTGTCCACAACAACTTGTCCTGATTTGGAATTGATTTAGGCCACTATGTTTGAGGGCAGGCTAGGATTGAAAGGTCAGAGTTGAGCACAGATCATCCTGCAGACGACATCTCATTTCAAATAATTTCCAGTATACTTCAATGTAGTTCAGAAATCTTTTCCCTTTAATAAACCCTCTGCTTTTTTGCCCCTTTTTTTTTTCTTTTTTTTTTGTCTTACCATTGCTTTTCAAATTGCCTACGTTTGTCATCCTCATAAATGGTGATGCACCGTTTACTGGAGGGGTGGGATTTTTTTGTTTTGGACTTGAGGTTTTTTCATCAGGGTTAAAATATTTGTAAGTACTACCAAAAATAAAAAAGAAAGAAAATAGGTCCGCCCATAATATTAAATTTTGTAAATCTTAGTGATGGGTGAGGTTACTTATTGTTGTGTGCAACTGTGGGATGAGGAGAACTGTCATATCAGTGCCTAATGTACTGAATAATGTACCTTCTACATAAAGTGCATTTGCTTTGTTCCTATAGTGACAGATGCAAGGAATTAATTTCTCTTAGCAAGAAATGTTCATTGAAGATAAGGGCTGAAATAAACACTGACACACGACTGTGAAACGCCCTGAAACTGTTTCTTGGTGACAAATTACTGCTGAGGTATATAGACCCTTCCACAAAAGTGACACCTATTGAATTTATTAGACAGATTATATAGAGGGGACTGAATCAGTTTTTGTCCTGTTTGTAGAGCTGACATTTACCAGCTTCTAATGAATTGGATATAGGCTGCTGGAAACAAAAGTCAGATGGTTATGAAATCTTTCGGACCAACCGCCGCGGATCAGGCAGCCTCCGACAGCGTTTGTGCCGTAGTGGTTTTGTGTGGAGGTGGACAGCCCCGGAGCCTGAGGCTCAGGTCATTGATCTTTTCCAGGGAAACGGTGTGAGAGCTGCCATCAGAGCTGTGAGACCTCGGGGAATACAGTGAAACACACAAACAGTTTGTGCTTTGCACACACTGAGGCTGGATGCTCTGACCGGGTTGCAGCAAAGGAGGAACTTGAAGAGGAACTTGAAGCTCCTCCAATCATCCATTGGAGCTAATGGGAAATTTGATTTTTTTAATTTATTTATTTATTTTAACCAAGCAAAGGAGCCAATGCAGTCAGTGGAGTTTAAGCAAGCATTTCACATTGAGCTTTTTGTGGAGGAATATATGCTGCCATGAATTTCTTTTGTGGGTGTTTATCTCTGGAGACGTTTGTTAAAACGCTACCTTTGGTCACAAGTCAGCCTGAATGGGGGCTAATCTTAAATTCTGTCTCTGATTTACACATAGTCGGAAAAGACTTTACATGGCACTTCTTATCAGTGCTTTGCAAAGGAGATTAATATCGTGAGTTCCATTTCACAAAGAGGGAAACTGAGATGCAGAAAAGTGTCGTAGGTTACAGTCGTTTCCACCCTCCCCAGCCCATTGACAGAATCAGCACCACAACCAAATGTGTTGCTCACAACCCTGCCCTGCTTTCTGCCACCCGGTTTGTACAGCTACCGCTCGTTTTACCCCCCTCATCTTGTTTTTTGGGGATTTGAGTCCAGGTTGGTGTGGCATGGGGGACAAAGGCTGCATCTCCAGTGTCACCAGTCACTCGAGTGCAGGAGCGTGGCAGCCCACGTGGCTCGGTGTGCAAAGGCACTGCTTCAGTCCCATGCTTAAAATGCAAGCCAGCAAGCTCCTAATTAAAAGGTTCCTTTATAATTTGCAAAAGCAGAAGCATAAAGAATTTCCCTGCTGTACCTCCATCTGAATTATTATCCATGATCTTTCAAAAGGTAAACAGAGAAGTAATCCTCCCTCAAGGTATTCTGAATGAGAGGAGAATGAAGTGTCCTTCTGCAGCTTAGGATCAAAGCATGCAGGAGACAAACAGCTTCTGCTGAAGGCAGATTTGTGAAGGTATCTCTGCTCTGTCCTCAACAACTTTGTGGGTTTTTTCCCCTTCAATAATCCCGCTGTAAGAGGTATCATACTGACAGCCAGGTGTGAATGTTGTATGGAACAAACAACAACAAAACCAAGACCCTGCTCCCAAACATTTGCTATAGGTGTGTAGTATGGCATGATATGGCTAATGGTAGTTGTTTCTCGAGGGTTAAACTGACCCTTGCCTGAATGCCATATAAATCCAATGCACCACTTTGATCCTGCTCTCCTCCCAGCTCTATTGGACCCGAATACGTGGGTGACTTTGCCCCCAGGGCAGGCGTGGAGGGAGATGCAGTCAATAACACATCACAAAGAAGTATTAAGCAGCACTTTGTTTCTGTTTTCCTAACACAGGGCCACCTCTGCAGATAAATAATCTGCCGCCTTTGGCTCAGCTTGCTGGCATAGAAAGGTTTGTCTCACTTGCAGGCTTCTTCACAAGATCTCCACAAGGCATAAATGGAGCAAATATATCTGAGTAGCAGGTCCCAGAGGCTTTGGGTCTGTCTGGCCTGATGTATGTGGAGACAACCCAAGGCTATCCTGTGTCCACAGTGGAGCCCTCTGTTAAAAGAAGCTCTCCATCACGTTAGCTGAAGAAGAGAAACACATAATTCTGATCTCTGCTTTGTGTCCCCCAATCTTCCCTTCTCCAGCATCGGGGATCAGGTGGAATTTGGTGCTCTTTGCCAGTCTTTTTTACCTCTCTTTCCCTACTCTGAAATATCACCTGTATCAGGGAACGGCAGAAACCTTTCTCCGTTTGGCATAAAAGCTTTCTGAACCCCAGACTTCCCTGCCTGGGAGGGAGTGTGGGGCTGCAGTGGATCCAACCAGTGCCATCTGCACCTTTGCAGTTCAGCAAGATTGTGCACGTAGGATGTGATGTGAAAAAGGGGCTCATAGTTGCTAGGCTGAAATTTTCTAAGTGCTTTGGACCTCGGAAAAGATTGCGTCAATATTCTGCCATATGTGTAATTTTAGTTTTGTTTTTTTTTTTTTTTTCTCCCCAGTGATTTAAATTAATTTGAATCAAATCATTAGGCCCCCGACTGGTACTGAACATGATGACTCATCCCTAAATTAATATTGTCTACCCTGAACTACTCCTGTCTAAATCGCTGGGAGATTCAGGCTTCTCACAAAATCAGCTCCATTCAAATGAGTTCTGCAACAGTTCATTAGGTAGTGATGTAATTGGTACGTCTGGGTCAGCAAATGTTTCTCTGCTCTGGCTTAAAATGGACAAAGTGTGGGTAACTAAACAGGTGTTTTGTAAGCTTGTGACATTTCCATGAGGGGGGGAACAAAAAAGGGGGTAAAACAACCTAAGCAGAGCTTGGATGAGGAGAAGAGGCAGCGTACCATACTGCAGGAATTTCCAGCCTCACGTCTTCCTGGTACAGTGTGCCTTTCTTTAAATTCTGTCTTATAAATGATGTGCTTAACACGTATAGCACTTGAAAGGGGATGTGCTAAAGGAATCCGGCATGAAGAATAAATGTACCTAATTAGTCAGAGTTCAGTGGTCTGGGTGAAACCTTTGTGTACCTGAACTCAGTGGGTTTAGATGCTTGCTGTGGGTGGGAGCTCTCGCATCCCTACATCCCTGTGCCAGGCCAGTGCTCCAATCACGGCTACGTGGGAGGAGAGGCTGGCAACAGGAGCATCCCACAAATGCTTTTCTCTGGCTGTAGAGCCAAGGTGCTAAACGGTCTGCAGGCTGTGCACGAGGCAATTTATCTTCCCAAGGTTATCTTCCCAAGTAGTATTGCCCTAATGAAACAAATGGATAATTATTAACTCTTTATCAGCTGAGCATGAAACCTTTTTGGTTGGTTTTGTTTGGAATTTTTTTTTCTGATTTTTTTTTTTTTTTTTCCAAAGTTGACTTTGGACAGTGGCTATTTTTATGTCTTACCAAGCCTGTTGGTAAATGAGCTTCTCTCCCATACACCCGTGTTGACAGGGTATGGCATTTTAGACTTCAGTAATCCCGGTCTCCTTAGGGGAAGAAGCTGTCAGTCGTTCCCTATAATGAATGGTAGGTTTATGGGACCAGGCGCTGCCTGTAGTATTAAGCAGCAAAGGAAGCGTGGCTGTCCTGGATTGTAAAGTGCTGGCTTCTGGTGATGGGAGCTGTGATAATGAATAACTGAGTGAGACCACTTGACAACTGCTCCGTTTTATAAAATATGACACCATTTTTGCTAAATTTCTGTGTTCTTATGAACAGCTAGAACTTCCCGTCTTCCTTCCACAAATATGAAAGAGGAAGTGGTGACGGGAAAAAGAAATAATTCTTTCCTTCTCTCTTCCTTTTGCTGGTTTAAGGCGATTACCCAGCTATTGGATCCTTTAGTCTCTTCCAAAGAATCTCGTAGTGAATTTATATGACCAGTCTTGCTGGCATCAGTTCCTCCTGTAACCTGAATACACTGGATGCAGCACGTTTGTTTCATCGTGTCGTTCCGTTCAGAGGAAGTGAAGGAATAATGCTAAAAAGGAGTGACTGAGCTGACGGAAGTGACATTCGAGGTGGCATTTTGGAGAGGCTTGGAATAACTCAAGTATAATGAACGTGAATCGTATCCATATCAGCAGATTTGATATTTGGAAGCCAGTTTACTGAAACTCTTCCCGAGTTCCCTTTCTGTAGCTTCTGGGTTGTTGGTGATTGCTCAGTCCCCAGAGCATCTGAGGATGGGCTTATGGACCTCTTTTCATCTAGCTGCCCTTCCCGAACTGCTCACCATGAGTGGTCCTATCTTGTTGTCATCCTTTTCAGGGTATTGAAGCAGAAATGTCTTACCATACCAAGGCACAGTCGCTGGATTATTAGTAACGGTTATTTTTATAACTATTTATTTATTAGATTTATTTTACAGATGGAATCTGTAAGGATCTTAAATCCTTCAAAAATATTCAAAGTAGTTTTTATACTTTTGATTCTACTTTTTTGTAAGGCTTCCTCTGTTTTCCTCCGTGTGTCTGGGCTAAAACACTGTATGGGGTGGGTCTTGTGGTTGATTTGTTGGGTTTTTTTCCCAGATCAGATATATTGCAGAACTCAAAATTATCAGAGAAAAGTTAAAGGAACATTTTAAAATATTCGATGAAAAGTTGCTAAGCCTAGAAAAAAAAGCAATTACGTTTTTCCTTTGTTCATCATCTAATAGGAATTTCTAAACTATATGTGTCTGGACAAATTGTCGGGTATTTCAGAGTAAACTCACCGATTAAATTTTTAAACAAAACACTAAACAAATTCATTAGTGAAATATTTTTCTTTGATTCTATAAAAGCTGTTGTTCAATCATGTAATTTTCTCCTTTGGCAGATTTTCAAAGTTTTCAAAATATCGATTGTTCTGTAATTTCAGTCCCCACAGCTGTGGCATAGAGTTAATTTCCTTATGAGTGAAGCCAATCTGCATAATCGAGATCTGAAACAATGGTAATTTTTTTTTTCCTGCTTTTCCCACTGAACATCGGCCTAAAGTAATTCTTGCACTGTCATAAAGTACTTGCAGGAATGTAGAGCATAATCTGCAGCAGAGAATTTCCACGTAAAAAATAATATAGTGAATGATTTAATGTTCCCTCAAACTGATTGTATGCATAAATGTATGTACTTCTGGTACCACTGGATGAATAGTTTCTAGCCTTCCCATTTTCCAGAGCGCCCTTCTTTACACGTAGACTTCTCTTCTGCTTGAAATTCCGTGCACCCTTCCTTTCCCACAGATGGCCCAAGGAAGAATGCTGGTTTCCCAGAGGTGAGGAAAGAATTATATTTATCAGATGCCCACGGAAAGTCTCTCTTGGAGTATGTCAAAACCCGATAGGCTAGAGAGCTGACAGGCACATGCAGTGAGCCCCTGAGAGGTCTCAAACACCTCAGCCGGTGAGAGCAAAGTAGTAACTGGGCAAGAAAAACAGTGACAATAAAAGAACTTGGATAATAAATATTCCTGCACGTGTTAAGTTGTCGTGCAACATCAGCGGGGACCAGTGAGATTGAAAAAAAAGCGAGAGGGAGTTTCTGGGGTGCTGAGGGTTGCAGGGCAGCCCCTTTTGCAACAGAGGTCCAGAAATCAAATGGCTTCCCGTGCTCAAGCCCATGGGCTTTGCTGACTGAAAGATTTCATGCCAAGGCTGCCTTTCTTTTGTAAGGACTTAATCACCATTAAGGTCTTAACCACTGCCATCCAAGGAGTTCACCACCACTTCAGCATTGGTTCCTTTT
This sequence comes from Tringa tobata, assembly GCA_033628505.1. Taxonomy (NCBI): domain Eukaryota; kingdom Metazoa; phylum Chordata; class Aves; order Charadriiformes; family Scolopacidae; genus Tringa; species Tringa tobata. The sequence continues at coordinate 4,496,280 of JAHREE010000179.1, forward strand.
CGGTGTAAAGAGAGAAGATACTTTGCAGATCAACTTTTTGTCCATTGTTTACTCTATGGTCAAAATTGAGATTTGTGCCTGAGAGCGGCATTGAATTTAGGAACTAAACATCTCTCAGGTCTTAAAAAATAGACAGCTTAACTTCCTCTCATGTGTATGTCTGCCTGGTGTCACACTCTAATGACCTCTGCGGGGCTGACTGGACTTACTCGGCTCTATTCTCAACCACCACTTTGAACTGCTCCCCGTGCCCTTTTATTTTCTCTTTAAATAGTGGAGGTATTTAACAGAAAAGACTTTCGGGTTTCTCTTTCAGGCTGAGATTTGCCCAGCAGTGTTTAGGGCAGAACATGTTTGTTGTAACCTGCCTCAGGGAGCAGCTGCTCCTTGAGGGCTGGGTGCCCATCGTGCCTTTCATTGCTGCCCGTGCTCTGGCATGGATGGCTTGGGCTGGCAGAACCTGGCAGCCAAGCGGGTCCTGATTTTTTTTTTTAGATAGTCATGAAGAGAGAGGTTCATCACGGTTTCATGGAATGCTATGGGGTTGGAAGGGACCTCTGGAGACCATCTAGTCCAACCCCCCTGCCAGAGCAATCTTTCACAAAGATTGAGACATACTTATTTAATTTAAAAAAACCAAGCAAAACCACTTTATACCTATTATTACGTTTTTAAAAAACACATCAAATCTCAGGATTTCTTTTTAGTTTTCAGTTGCATACGTTTTATTAGTCTAACTTCACTGCAGAGTATTCTGTTTGGTTTTATTGAAGTTTAGGCTTTTGCTTGATGAGGCTGTGCTGCTTCCTTTTCAAGTTATTTTAATATATTATTTTAATTTTCCCTAAATAATTGAATTGTTTTGCACAGAGAAATACCATTTCATTGTTTCATTTCCGTGCAGATTTTTAAAAAACTTCTATCATAACTAAGATGCAGAAGCGACTAGATAAAACAGTGTTAGTTACAGATGATAAAAGTTGAAGCCTGTCTTTTTTTTTTCCCAAGCCTAATGGGGTTGCAGCACCACTCATTAATTTCGGAGTGCTGGTGAATTTAAATATTGAATACCATTATTTTATTGGTGTCTCCTGCTGCTCTCTGCCGTCCCTCTTCTTGAGGCAGCACCAGGAATCCGATAGTGCCACCATCTTCAGGGACACGATGTGTTCCGCTCAGCGAGACGCCGTAGCTCCTCCTGTGAACAAACAAGCAAACAAATGTGGCTAAAAGACTTGAGAATGAATTTGCCACTCGGGAAAACATTCTCTGTCCTCCTCATGCTATTTTTTTTTTCAAGGCGGTGACTCTAAATGGTCTCTCAAGGTTCTCTTTCTCTTATCATCGCTTCGTGATTTTATTGACCGGATCTATTGCGTTCCCAGGCAAAGCTAAAGGGCTTAGCATCTGGGTTGTGAAGCATTGGACTGGGCTGCCCAGGGCAGTGGTTGAGGCCCCATCCCTGGAGGTGTTCAAAAGATGGGTTGCCATAGTGCTTAGAGACATGGTTTAGTGATGGTTTTTATCAGACTTCTGTTTTATCTGACTTCTGTTGATGGTTGGACTAGATGATATTGAAGGTCCCTTTCAACCTAGATGATTCTTTTCTGTTCTATCTCCTGAAAGGCCAGGAAACCACCTGGAGGCTTTACTTCTGGTGGAGAATTAATGTGGAGCTACAATGCTTGGATTAGAAAGCAAAGCCCATTTTGTCATATGAGCAAGGAGGGGACTGCTGTTCACTCTCTTTCATGATGGGTTCCTGGTCGGGTTCCTGCCTGCTGCCCTAACCCCCCAACACAGGCACGGGCATCCTGTGACAGTGTCTTTAGCCTCATCTGTAGAAACCTTCTCCTTGACTGAACGTCCATATACCTCCTGGTCTGTATGTGTGGTTTCTTAACATTTGTGTCTGATTCTTAAACTGATACTCATGCATTTTAAACGCTAAGCAGATTTGCCACTGCACAGGGCATTGCTGATTTAGAAGCAGTGTATGGTAAAGCTTTAGACCTGCCCAGCTAAAGGTTGACCCTCAGCACTGTTTCTTGGCCTCTATGAGCAGCATGCTTTTTGGGAAGTGGTGTGATCCAGATGTCACCGGTGACTTTGCACATCTGCACGGTCGGCTCTGGAGCAGGGTTTTGTCTTGTGGGTATAATCTCAAAGATTGTTGAGAATCTTAGGCTATAGAGACAGGTACAAGAACCTGTTAAATGGGGATGGTACAGTAGATTCTGGTGCCACGTTCATTTCCTTAAACATGAGTGCCCATGCAAGCAGGTCATCAGCTCAGGAGCTCATTCCTTGTGGAAGAGCCTGCCCTAGGGCTCATCAAGTCACAGAACCTTCTCCTCCAGCTCCTCCTGGTCCTGCCCACACTGGCCATCCACAGCACCAGGAGGAGGCAGCCCAAGAGGGAGACCTCAAGCATCTCGAGCTCCTTCCTCGCCCCATGCAGAGCACCACTAGGCAGGGCCCACCAGCTCCCTGGAGACCAGCATGGGACATGCCAGGGTGCTCTCCTCACCATCATCCACATGGGCCTTCTCCACCTGTTTTCCAACCCTGTACCCTTTCCTCATTAGTTCTTCAGTCTTTTCCCCTAGCCTTTCCTCATCCCAGGAGGGCTTAGGGGTTGGTTAGGAGGGAGTGAGACCCTCGAAGGGCCACGGAAAGGGATCTCTGCAGACTGCCAGCGTGTGAAACCTTTGCTCTCGTGAAAACCACAGCTAAATAACAAGCGTGAGGATGAATTTTCCATCTCTTCTCCTTTCCTATCCCTTACCTGTGATACAGGATGCTCAGCTCAGGAGGATGGGCAGAGCTACCGGTGGAGTTTGCTTTCAGCTCTCGGGGCTGAAGTGGTTGACAGATGTTTGGAGGGTTTTCTTGTCTCCGGACCAGCGCTTCGTCTGTTCCCAGCTATTCAAAACACAAACAGTGGGTTGGCAGGAGTGAAACACGCTCAGAACCGGGATGTCAAAACAGAGATGTATTTTTAAAAAGACAAGTGTCAAAAAAAAAAAAGAAGGAAAAAAAAAAAAAGGTGTTCATGCAGTTTATAGCAAGATGTATTTAAATAGTTGAGACTTTCTTCTTTTAACCCCTTGGGCTCCCACCTGACATGCTATTCTGCTATATCTATCGTGCTTTTCATGCGTAAATGTTACCAAGGGCATTTTGGGTCCCGAGTCACTGCTCTGCTGACTGATGGATTGGCTACATTTCCGAGGTGTTTGATGTACTAGCTAACAACATCATTTGGAACTATCCTGTGAAGTGTACTGTTGTAAAATTGTAGTGAGATCCCACAAATGCAGTGAGTGAGACCCTTGAACAGAGTGGTGGAGGGAGTGTTTAGTGAGAAATTCAATTACTCCAGAAAACAGAAAGGGTTGGGGGAGAGGATGGCAGAAGTAAGTGGAGGCTTGGATTTAGAGGAGAAGAGAGGTAGTTCTGCGTATTTCAAAATCATAATCAGTATAGGAAGAAGAGATTCAGGGTCCTGTAGCAGACACAGCTTGCCTGCAGCCTCCTTTGGCTGCATGTGCAAAGTAAGGCAGGGGTGTTACGAAAATGAATGGTGATGCCAAAATGAATCATCACCAGCGCCTTCTGAAAGGGCTGTGCAAGTTTGGCTGAGTTACTGCAGGCAGGCTGGGTGTTAGTAACTCCACTCGCAGGTGGAAGAGTCAGTATTCCTCTGGGAGATCTTTGGAAAAGAATACTAAAAAAAAAATCAAGAGAAAATATAGGAAGCAAGTGTTTAAATAAGCAATGGAAACAAAGCCCCAAACCAGAGGATAAATGTGAGATGATTTCAATGATATTTAGGCTTTCTCTTTTTTTTTGAGTGTGATAATTAGTTGGAAAAACAAAACAAAAAAGCAATGTTCCCAGAATGTTGAAAGTTGTCATGTCTAATTCAAACGTTATTTGGCCAGCTTAAGAGCTGTTTCTATTAGAATAAGGGTAGCACAGGACAAGCACATAGTCCCATTATTGCTCTTCACTAGTAAATCAGCACAGTGCTGTTTAGCTGGCTTTCATCAGCTGCAGAAATAATTCTTCCTTCAGATATTGATGCTGTTCATGTGGGTATGATCCGCATCATTGTCTGTTCTGGTTATAATCCCTGTCATCAGGACAAAGTCATGCAGTAATATTATCTTATCTCATGATAGCGTTTGACCTGCGAATTAATCTGTTGCTGTGCTTTATTTTGAGAAGGCTTTTGGTGACAGTGGATTCTTGCTGTGTTGTCACTGCTCATCGTCATGACAATTTGCTTGGTAGGAACACTTAATGTTTTAGGAGCTTTCTGTTCTCGCAGCAAATAGCACTGATGCTCTGGCATTTTCCATTTCTGTTGAGATCTGATGTGAAACTGAAGGCTCCAAATGTACATACATGGTGGATTTATAAATTCTAGTTTTGAGCTTGCAGGCGTTTTATTACCTTTAGAACAGTCTGGACCATGACTGAGTGCCTGCTCCTTTTTCTTTCCAACAGATGGATGGCTGTGTGACCAGGGACAGGGTTAAAAGTGATGGGACTGCTTCTTTTTACATTAGCATAACGAGGCTGATTTCAGCCCAGATGAACTTGACTAATATTAATCTCAATGAAGAACTGACATTCTTCATGAGGAAGATCTGCCTGCATTCAGTGGATGTTACGTATTTCTTTTACAACCTTATTTTTTTTTATGTTAATGTAAGCAGATTTTATGAATTCTTACCATCCATAAAGAGAGCCCTTATCATACTGCATATTTTTATATTTTTAATGAAATGAAAGTGCTGATACTTACCCATGTTAGATTCATACTGAAAGTCAGTTTGATCTGTTTGTGTGCGTTTGGGGGTGGACAATACTTAAACGTTCATACTAAAGTATTAAAATACTTTGCAAACTATTGTAGCCAAGGGCATAGCTGTGCCTGCCCAACTCGTGTGAGAATCGGTGAGTGGGTGTGGAGAGGGAAAGGACAGTAAAAGATAAAAAAGCATTTCTGGGCTGCATCAAAAGAAGGGTGGCCAGAAGGTCCAGGGAGGTGATTCTACCCCTCTATTCTGCTCTGGTGAGACCCCACCTGGAGTACCGTGTCCAGCTCTGGGGACCTCAGCACGGGAAAGACATGGATTTGGTGGAGCTGGAGGGCCATAAAGATGATCACAGGGATGAAACTCCAAGTTCAGCCTGGAGAAGAGAAGGCTCTGGGGAGAGCTTATAGTAGCCTTCCAACACCTGAAGGGGCTACAGGAGAGATGGGGAGGGACTCTTTGTCAGGGAGTGGAGTGATAGGATGAGGGGTAATGGTTTTAAATGGAAAGAGGGAAGATTTAGATTAGATACTAGAAGAAATTCTTTGCTGTGAGGGTGGTGAGGCACTGGAACAGGTTGCCCAGAGAAGCTGTGGCTGCCCCATCCCTGGAGGGGTTCAAGGCCAGGCTGGATGGGGCTTTGATCAACCTGGTCTGGTTGGAGGTGTCCCTGCCCAGGGCAGGGGGGTTGGTCCCTTCCAACTCCAACCATTCTATGATTCTATAATTGGATCCAAGCAATGATAACGCCTCTATTCTCATTAGCCCCCAGGTTTAAGGTGTAATTGCTGTCTGTCTTTGGAGGCATTTTGGCTTGGTGTGTTGTATACCCAATGGAGAGGTGGTCCGTAACTGGCGGTGTTGCTCAGTGATCCTAGAGGCATCCTGCTGCCTTTGGCCATTCCTGCTTGTGTTGCTCAACAGGCTGAAGCCTTGACCTGAGTCTGATTATGGAATATGAGCCCATAATGCTGGGCACGGACTTTTAATGTGGGAAGTTATAAGATGTGTTTACTGTGAGAAGGCACTTGGGAGAGCCCAGATACATATCCCCTGCTCTGCCACGGGGATATTTTTTCAATTTCAGCACCCAGCTGAAATGTCACTGTCCACACTTAAAAAGCATTGTGATTTTTTTTTTTTGTTGTTCACTTTCCATTCATCTTTCTTTTAGGAACACTTTATTTTAAATTGATTTTGTTATTAGTGGATCTGCTCAGAGGCAGTGCATCTGTTACATATATTGGGAACCTGACTCCTGACTTCAGCGGGAGCAAGTGACAATGTTTTAAATTAAGCTGTCCTCCCTGCAACTATCCTTCTTCCCTTTATCTCCCCACCCAGCCATAAATAACCAGGCAGCAGAAGGCAGGTAGTGTTATAAATTGTCAGGCTACACAATTGCCTCATGTTCTGCATTCTGTTCTCCTTCCCCATTATCATCCATTTTAAACTAAAAGTTCATCCCTTTGTGGTTCTGCCATAAGAGGATGTCAAATAAATTGATACTGTAGTGTTTAAAAAGTGTTAAAGAATACAAATACATACCAATACATTGATAATGCTCAGCAACCAACAGACCGACTACTAACTGGACAGTAGTGCTTTATTACTGTCATTTAAAGACCAAGGGAACTGAAGTATAATATGGGGAAGAGTGATTATCACTCATAGTCTCTCACTTAAAAAGATGAGAGCTGCCTTCACTCGCCATAGTAGCCCATGATCTATTAGCTCTCTGTTTCCCTTATACAGTAGGTGTTTTAATAAAGACCTCACTATTTACTTCTGAAGCGTCAGTATATCACCCATCCCAGGTCTCCATGGTTGTTCTACTAAACAATTGCAGCCAGGAATTGTAATGAGGTATGGCCCTCTTGCTTTCCTCAACGCTCAGCCAGAAAGGCATTGGCACAGCATCTGCCAGGCAGTCAAGGTGGCTGGCAGGGCTGTCAGCCTTGGCTTGTCCCGTCTCGCTTTTGGGTTCATGCTCCCTCTCTGGTTTTTTTATCATGGCATTTCAGACTGCCTCATTCTGTTCCACTCCCCCTTGGCCAAGGCTTTGCTGTATTTCCAGAGGTGCTATAACAAGTGTAATCTCTTTTGCGCTGCAGTTATTTTCTTAAACGCGGCTTTGCTGTCATATAATGGACATGGATTAGGTCCAAGCTATAGAAATGTGTTCACACTTGCACCTAGAGCTTGTTCTCTGCACCGAGGCCGTGAGGCAAGTGTGAGTTCCCAGGGGGACCGCTCCCCATACCACTCCAGGCTGCCACACACACGTAAAAAGGACAATCCCAGTTGCTCACACCAACCCTAAGTTTCATTTCTGTTTGTTAAAAGATGTGAGGGTGGTGCTCCCGTTCAATTTACAGGCTTCTTGAAAGAGAGAGACCCCTGCCAGAAAACTTTCCCCACTCTTACTGTCCGGACTACGACCGGCATCTTTCACTCGTGTCTCAGTAAGTGTAAGGAGACAAAAAGGGGGTCAGAACCTGCTGTGGATTGTCCACTGCTTGCCTTAAACAGTCCCTTTCCCTGACACAGCCAAAGCACTCCTGAGCCAGCTTGTAGGGGAAGGGGGCTTAAAAGTGGGGAGGGCAAGTTTTTCAGGTTGTTTATCTTGTTTTCTTTAATCACTAGCAGCTTCTAGAATGTCTAGTCATGCATTCGGAAACAAAAACTTAACTATGCTGCCAGTTTCTTCATAGATTTGTGTGAACACTTCCCATTTTGGATAACCTTCAGGCAGAACCCCCCAGACCACATCCTGTTACCAGTTTTAGACCCGAACTCCCCTCCCATTGCCGTTGAAATTTAGAGGGAGGGAGGTGGTTTGCATAAAAAGCAATGACACAATATGGTCCACGATCCTGTTTTAACAAATCCGGCTGACTTGCCAGATGGGTTTCTACCGCTGAGAACAGACAATGCAACATTTGTTGTGTCTGATATTTGGAACTCTGGGGATGGAGACCAAAACTGCTGTCATTGAAGGTAGCCCGGCCTTGGTCAACTTCCCTCCCCGTTTCACTCTTCTGAAAAACCTTTCAAACTCTGTTTTTGACAGTGAGTATTTGTGCATAAATATTTTGTTATGCAAACTTGAAAAAAAATTAAAAAAAAAAAAATCTGCTTCTACATATTCTATCCAAGCTTCCAGGGTATCTTTGGTACTGCACAAAAAGCACTGCACAAATCTAAAAAAATTAAATGGAGCTGTTGAGAAAGCAAGCTGTAATACAGTGCTGCTGCTCTAAAAACTAATAACATCTGAGAGAGAGCATCATCAGTTGGGCATCATGATACTCTTTGTGTTTCTCCTTTTTCTTATCCGTTTCAGTGGTTAAATCAAAACCTTCAGAAGTTACTTTCACAGAAATAGCCACTAATAAAACCAGCTTCATCAGGAGGATGGCAATAAACTCTATTATATTTGTGGTGCCAAAATTCCAGGAGAATACAGGACTATTTAAATAGATGCTCTGATTCCATGTAAGGAATCACTGGACTTGAGATGTGAATACCAGAATGACAGCGATGATATATTCCAGGCTGAAGACTAATCAGGAGATTAGTACGTGTTTGTCCACTTCAGAGTTAGTCTTGCTAGTTAAGCTGACTAGTGACAGCTATAGATGGGGACAGGGTGACTATTTGTTATCCACTACAACAAATTAATCTATAAATACACATGACATGTGTATTCTCCAATTCACATGCCGTGAATTGGAGAAACTCTGATGTTTTTAGAGAGACAAGGATGTTGTCTTCTATCCAAAACTGGAGGCAGTCGTGCTAATGAGTGGGAGATGATTGTGATAAATAAGAAACAGGAACTGGAATTAGTAATAGTCTTTGTTTGCTGTGTTTCTTGCTTGCAAGAAGGATGCTTTCTAAGAGGGCAATTCAATGGTAAAATGTGAGTTAGCCTTGGTAAGTGATGCTAAGGGTGGATCTGGCAGCAGCATGGGATGAACCTCACACATAATTTGGGGGTGGAAGGGGAGCTGTGAGTGAAATATAATTATGGCTTGCCTGGCTGGTAATGCTGCCTTGAAGTTGCTCTCCTCCCTGTATTGTGAAGACATTTTCAGTGCAGCTGGAAATGCTGTTGCTAACCAACGCACTAATGTGAACGCTAAGAATATGAAACCACTGGTATTTTTAAAGAGAAAATAGAAAGGCTCTTAATCTGGAATATGTTTGCACTTGCTAATAGCTTCTGACAGTGATAAACTTGTGGGTAGTATCGTTTCACAAATGAGAGGTTAAAAATTCCAAAGGATTCCTCCAAACATGAGCCCAACAGTGTTTTTAAGGTTCTTGGCAGTGAAAGGGTCTAGCCCAGCTTGCCTTGCCATTCTATGGTGGACTTGTTCCTTTCATTGCAGATCTTCCTTTTCTGCTTGTTAGAAACGAGGAGGAAAAAAATAAATTGGAAACGGTATATATTTCAGGAAAATACATCTTGCTTATAAATAGGGGAATTGCAGTTACTAGCCATAATGATGCATCTAGTCAAGCATCCTTAATAAGCTCCTGACGCTCGGCTTCATTTGTGCCAGACGGCAGCCCAACGCAGGCATCGTGAAGGAAAGCTGCCCTTCAGAGCTGGACCTCTGAAGGATGGAGCTGGGCAGGGGGACTGTGACTTCTTCCCACCCGGCTAGTCCTCAGTGTCACCTCTCCCCTCTCTGACTACAGAGACTCATTCTGCGTTACCAAAAGAGGAACGAAGGAGGAGATTATTGCAGTATACGGATGTCTGAAGAGTGATTGGAGAGATACCTATTCCTTTTTTTTTTTTTTTAGTGGTGTTTTCAAGACTGTGTTCTTTTAAGAAGAGACAGAAAAAAGTCTCAAGGTTCCCCCAAATCACCCTTGGAACCATGCAAACATAGTGTTCCGAGAGATCGAGAATTAACTACGACTGAACTAGATTTGGCTTGAAGTACTTTTTCCCCCCGTCATTCAGAATAGCTTCTTTTTGCACTTGTTCCCTTGCAAAAAGCAGGACAACGTATATGTAAAAGCAACTAGAACACACAAAAAATGTACTCTCATAACAACGACATCACCCTGTTTCCTACCAGGCATGTCCCGTTTCTTGTTAGTCCCTAATACAGTGCCTCATCCTTTGGCTTTGGTGGCAGCTTGTGTCGGTCAAACGTTGAGGCCAGCAGGTGACATTGAGCTCCTGTGCCACCCTTGTGCTTCCTGCTCTTCTCTGCTGCCTCTTCTTTTCTCCAGCTGACACGGTTCAACACGATGGGAGCACCCCTTGGGCTGGGGGGGGCACGATGACCCCTGAGCAAGCACATAGACCCCCTTGCAGGTGCCTGATCTCGGCTCACTAGGACTTCTTAATTCTCCTCCTTGCTTCAGCTAGGGTCTTGCATCATTCAGGGACGTTTTTAAATACCATGCTGAGCTGCCATCTGATTTTTTATTTTTATTGATACAGTTGTCTTTTTAATTTTTACTTTTTGGGAGCGATCTTTACTGCTCTCAGTAAGTACTACTTACTCTAACTGCTGGGAAATTTTAGAGACCTTATTGCGGTCAGCACAAAGTTGTGCCTGGGAGAGGTTTATGGAGCACAGGGATTCCCAAAAGGAGTTACACGAGCCACTCCAAAGCATTCCCCAATACAGGGCTAATCCAGGAGTTGCCTTTGCCAATAACGCTGCTGCCATTGATGCAGTATTGATGACCAGTCAAAAAATATATAAAAAAAATGAAGTGTATTGCATTTCTGGTTTAGGATCTGAATATACTCTGCATAGCATGATATGAATTTCCTCTGATGAGAAATTACATTTTCCTAAACTCCTTTTCTGGCTTAAAATACGTTTTCAACTGTGTTTTTGCACGACTCAGATGCCTTTTCTATTTGGGCTTGTAAGCAAAAAGCACTGGAGCTTTTTACCTCTGTGCTGTTTGGGAGATGGGCTTTCATCTGCAGGTAAAACAGACAGTGTAGTTTTGAATACGCTTGTCTTCCCTCCCTGACTCTGTCACCTGCTTCAAGTCACACTATATACATTTATTTAAGATCTCTCAGTAGCTGGCCCGTGTAACTGTGCGATTAGGTTCTTGCCTCGACCTCTGCTTGTTGCAGGAGATGTTGAATCTTACTGAAGGCAAGAGGAGGATGCTGAGGGATCCTTCCTTTGGTGTGTTCACAACTGCTAGCCCTGCTGCTCTCTGATACAGCGAGGAGCCGCTTCTCTGAGAGTAGGTGCAGCCAAGTCCTGAGGAGTTATTTTAGAAACCATTAAGCCAATCTGTCACATAAGGCTTGGCCTGGAATTAATTTTGTCCTAACCTGATGATCAATCCAGCCTTGCCCGGAGTGGCGGAGACGGCGTAATTATGGACTTGTGTAGGGACGGAGCTAGGATGTTCTGGAAATCTTGCTCCAGGACTGGAGCAGTTCAGAGGAGCTACTGCTCAGCCTTGTCTCCCCCAGCACAGCCCTACACATCACACGTGCTGTTCTGCACACTGGGTGGAGAACCGCGTGGATTGCTGTCGTTCAGAGGGACTGATACACTGAAAAGACTGAAACAGAACAAACACTTGATGTTTATTAGTAACCGAAGATGAGAAATAGATCTGTGTGCATTTTCGGTTTTTTTGATTCAAATTTTTGTTGGGGTACTTAAAGGGTGGCTGACAAAGAGTTCAAAAATAAAGCTCTAGTCTAGTGATTAAGGCGTTCTGCCAAGTCAAATTCCTGTTGTGGAAATATGTGACTATTACCTCGTATATACAGACTGGCTGGAAACTTGCTTTTGTCTTACTCATAAGAATTTATTCTACCTATCTACTCAAATAGCAACAGTTTAAAAGCGCAGACATCTTCCTCAGGGTGTTCTGTAGCTGTAACTCGGTCAGTATGGCCCTTTGCTGGGTTCAGTTCCCTTTAGGCAGGGAAGGGAGCCTAACTTCCTTTTTTCATAAGGTATTGGGTCACAGATCTAACCACCAGGTATTTTGGAAAGAAAAAAAAAAGACATAAGCTGTGACCTTGATCAGCCTAATCTTCAATATAAACTGCACTCCCGGCTATTTATTACTGCTGTGATGAAGTCCAACAGAGTACACTCAGTTACAGATATTTGGACCGGTTGTAGTGAAAATTGGAGGCACTTCCACAACAAGGCAGAAGCCAAGTGTGGCTTTTGGGCATCCAACTCCTGTGGATCTGATCATGTCTGGCTTTGTCCTTTTATATCCTTGGGTGTACGTTTCAAAGTACAGGGCTTGCAGGGGCTGGACTAAATTACGCTTTTCCTCTCATTATTGCTATATTAATTCTTGTGAAAGACCATGCACTCACTAGAAAATCTGTGATGCCATAAAAAAAACATAAAAAAATTGACATGTACGTGAGAAAACTCAATAGTAGGGTAAAATCTCTTGAGGGAATTGCACACAGGCATATCCAGGTCCAATATTAGCTTCATGCCAGAGTCTGAGCAGCTTGTTTCGTGTTGTAAATGCTTGCGCAATATTGAGTGATGATACCAGCTGTGCTCAGGTTCTTGAATTACAGCTAGATGGTGGCTGTAAGGGGACACACCAGGCCTGCAGGAATAGTTGGCTTGCTGCTAGACTGAAAAGCAGAGGGCTGGAAGCTGAGACTGAAAATATATATATGTGTGTAGTTTCCTGCATCTCTCTATTGTTTATTATAACTCTTGGAGAATATGGCTTTGCATGTCAAATTTTTGTTCTGATAGACTTACCTTCTAATGGCGTATGCTGGCATATTGTCCCATATATAATACAAGCTTAAAGCAGACAGCTAAATCCAATATGTTCTGAGGTGAGAGAGTCTCTTACCTGCACTCAAGCTTTGCAACTAGATTTGGTCTTCACTTGATCTTGAATTATTTGCCGTGAGAAGTCTAGAGAAGGACACCCATCTCCTGAAATGGATACCCAACACTTGCCCCAGCCCCAAATATCCCTCATTAAACTGATGTGTGGTGCTTTCCTCTCTTAAGGAAAGCTGTAATTTTCTTCCTCCGTAAGCTTAATGCCTTTGACAGAAAGGGAACAAAGCAAAGAGCAATTAAAGTTATTTGTTTATATAGGTGGCTGCACATGGTCACTTAACAGCTTGTGTCACATCAGAATAAAGCAGGCTTCCCCTGTCCCAGTTTGGTACACATTATAAAGGTTGGAAGAAGTGGATCCGAATCCACATTCCTTAAGAGAAATGTTCCTTTCTCCAGTAGGCTGGATTATTTGGTTTTCATCACCTGACATCTTTTCTCTGAAAGGCTGTAAAATACAAAGAGTATTTTCCAAATCTACCAGCAATAGTATTTGAAAGATTTAAATGTTAAGTATTTGTTTTTAAGATTTAGGTTAAAGATAGATGTTCTGGCTAAACTGAAAGCTTTTTTTAAAAAAACAAAAAAAAAAAAAACAAAAAACAAACCACCAAAACAACAGAATGACTCAAATGGTTAGTCAGGGAATGAGTAGAGAGTATTTGGCAATTGCAGACTGACAAGCCCATCTTGATTTGGTCGGGTAAACAAACAATCCAGTGAGTGGGGAAGGAGAGAACCTGCCCAGATCTTGGCCAAATCTACATATTAGTATCAAATGATATTGCATATTAGTATCAAAATTTCCTTGGTTGTGGAAATTAATCAAGTCTCTTTCCCCTCGAGATCAAGGAGGTTACTCAGAGGAAGCAAGGGGAAAGTAGAGATTCAGCTGTGTCACGTTTTCTCTCTAATTTAGCTGTCTAGGGAGCCTCCCACGTTTTGCAGAAGTAGAAACATCCAGTTTCACTTAATTTTTCTCAGACTGCAGCAGCTTTCTTTTTCAGAACCCAAGGTCCCTCTCCGTTTACTTCTGGTGTTTGTCCCTTTAATTCTCCTACAGTTTCACAAATGCTTCTGGGGTATTTTTAAATTTTAGCTTAAAATCATGGGGGGTTTTTTTCCTTTTTTTTTTTTTTTTTTTTTAAAAAGCACCATCTGGTCCCTGACACAGTTTAAAATAACAAAGCAGCCAGCAGGAAGCCAGCAGCGAGACCTCACACCTTTCACAACTCAGTAGGAGAGTTTCCCTACCTATATTTCTCCACAAACACTGCCACCGTTGCGTTGCGTTCCCTTCCCTCCAGATCGGCCTAAAGCAGAGCCTTGTAGCCCTGCCTTTCCATCCCTTTAATCTTGAACCTAGTAATTTCCTGGGAACAAATTGGCTGCATCAGAGAAGCTCGTGGCTCGGACCGTGGAGGATCTGCTGTAAAACTGCTCGGTCAGTTCAGAGTTGGAGCTCGTGATGGTATTTCAGCTGCCCTCTGGTGCTTATCCCTTCTGCAGCCCCTGTCTTCATCCCATCCCCTGGTGCCTGGAGACCCCTGCAATATCCAGGGAATGGAGGAAATCAAGCACTGGGGGAAAAAAAATCCTTAAAAATCAAAAAGTGGCCTGCTTCCGTGGGTGTCTTATTTTAAGCAGGATGTTACCGTGCTGTGTTAGCGTTGCAGGTTGTGCTGGGTGGGGAGGTTTTCTTGCTGTGGGTTTTTGTGAGTCACTTGTAGCACTAGCCTGTTTTCTCTTCCTTTCCCTTCCACCGTGCTGTGTGCCGTGGTGCTTGCCACAAATCAAAGCGTGCCACTGCGCAGCCCCATGGGGCCACCCTCGCCCTGGGCACAGCTGAGGCTCCAGCCTGGCCGTTCTCTCCCGAGGGCTGTGGGTGCCGAGGTGGCAGAGACAGTAAATACCAATATATCCTTTGGCAACCACGGATTTGGGCAGGACCAAACCCGCCGCTTGGGAGAAAAGGCAGGCTAATGGGATGAGTGGGAAAGGAGCATGGGGCGGGGAGTGCAGGTTATCCATCCGGTGGGATATTCACTGTCTTTTTTTTTTTTTTTCTTTCCCCTATTCCATTTTTTCCTCCCCCTTTCAATTATTTCCCTACGAGCTGCTCTGTGCCTGGATCCCATCCCTGGCGCCGGCGGTTAATATTAGCCGCGCAGCTGATTGTCCCCCTTGCTGCCCTGCGACAGGTGCCGGCCGCCTGGAATCCCGCCCGGACCGATGCCGGGCGCTGGCACCCCCTTTCCCATTATATCAGGAAAGGCCGTGTCCTGTGTCCCCCCCACCCACCTCCTTCCTCGTCACTGCGATGTCCCAGCCCCCCACCCCGGGGTTGGCCACAGCTGTCCGTGGGACGTGGAGTTGGGGCTGCGGGGCAAAACGGTGGCTCCTCCAGAAGCTCCTGGGTTGGGATTGCTCCTGCCGTGTGGATGGGGTAAGGAGAAGGTCTCAGCTGACCTCCAGGCTGGTGGTTTTGCGGCGTTACTCTTAGAGGAGGGAAAAACAGGCGGGAGAAATTACTAAAAATCAATTATGGGCACTGTGAAACGAGCCGGCCTGGGTCGCGTTTGCTCATCCGTTGGCCGGGCTTTCTTTACAGACAGCACAGCACTTGGGGTTTGCATTAATTTTAACTGGCCTTCTCTAATTTTAGAATGCTCCTCTGCGAAGTTACTTTCAGTTCCAGCGGCGATTAGGCGGTGGTGACGTGTTTTAATAATAAATATGGGAGAAAGAGAGAGAGAAATAGAAATCGAATGTGCTGACTGCACTTGCGGGGAGGGGAGAAGTGCTGTTGTTCTGCTCTAGAAGTATGTGCTCTGTCTGCTTGGGGGTAAATATCTTAAGGTTTCCCATCTCCTTTGTTTTTTGTGTGTTTTTTTTTTAGCTATAATAGCTTCTTTTGGTAAAAACACCAAGATATCTAGGTGGTGTTTTCTTAGCACCGAGGCTCGGAGAGAGGAAGGGGGAGCTGAAAGGCTTCACGCATTCCTGTTCCCTGGATGTGATGACCCCCCCTTCCCTCTCGGTGGGACTGTGTGAGGAGAGGCAGAGCAGGGCTGGGGGGCACATCAGAAGGGACCCGTGCCCTGTGGTGGGACTTCTGCCCCCGGGCAGGCTGGGGATGGAGCAGGGCAGGTTGGCCCGGGGGGGTCGAGCGGGCTCTCTCTGCAGCGCGACAGCCTGCCGTGCTTCAGAAGCCAGGTACTGCTGCTGTTTCTGAAATAAAGGAGAGAAAAAAAAAATCAAAAATAAATTAAAAAGAGACTCATCTCTGTAATTTGGCAATTTCTGCTCCGAATCGGTGCGCTACCAAGAGCGGAAGGTCGGGCTCAGGAGTGCTCCTGGAGAGGTAGGCTGATGCGAAGGATGCTGAAATCAGTGGGAATCCCTCCCGTGACTGTGGTAGGCTTTGGAGCGGCGCCGTCCTCGCTGCTTCCACCTATGGGTAGCAGCAAAACAATTTTTTGGGAATTTTGGAATAAATAAGTGCTATCTGGGCCTTAGAAATGCAATATGGAGCTGATGAGAAGGTCCAGCTTCACAAGTGTCAGATGTCTCCAGGCACGGTCTAGGTCTAAGTTTCTTCTAGGGGAAGTTTTTTAGTTGAAGCTATTAACATTTGAACGTGGTCTGGACAGGAAAGACAGAAAATGCCTTTTCTCAGTGCTATGTGTGACAGTGGCATGTGTGGCTTTGTGTCAAAGTGCCACCAGGGGCTCTTGGCTGCAGGAACCGTAAGGTCTAGTGGAGGTTGCGAAATCCTTTCCGGGCAGGTACCTCTGACTGAGGACACTGTGCTTCTGTGACACTATTACTGTCCTGCTGCTCCTGACCTCCCCGCGCTTGCGCTGGGGACTCGAGGTGGTTGGTTGGCAATGATGACACTATGTAAGCTATGGTAATCCCATACATCTCCTAATGCCCTGCCTTTGGCCAAACCTTTCTCCAGCTCCCTTTCTACTTCCCACCACGCATCCACCCCGGTTTATATTCCTCTTATTTTGATACATGAGGCAGAATTTGGTGGACCTCAGCCATGGCTGGGCAGGAGATGGATGCATGGCGTGCAGGGATGGGCCAGTGCTGTGAGGACTGGTGGTTTGCTGAAGGGAGATGTGCTGGGGCGAGGGGACGATACGTGGCCATCTCCCTTTGAAAGTCCTTTATTTGTGACTTCAAAAGTGCCTCTCTAAGCAGCTCGCAGAGAAGCCATTGGCAAATTTGATGCCGGTTTTTTAAATACGAGATGAAAGTGGATTTCACTGCTGTGAAACTCGGCAGGAAAGAGTCCCTCAGGAGAAGAGGGGCAGCAATCTGTGTCCCTGAAGAGCCTTGCGAAGGATCTTCAGTCTGGGTGGGAAAGCATAACGAAACATGTGGATCTCCAGTGGCACTGGGGACAGGACAGCATGTTATTATGAATTTTTATTTATTTATTTAACTGTTGTGAGAAAAGTGTTCAGTTACAGTCCTTTGAGAAGAATAAAATGTTTCTCCCACTTTGTTGACAAACCACTGATCTTGTATGGGAGTTAGAGGATGTATCCAAACAAATTTTGCAGTTCGCCTTTCGTAACCCAGCAGGTCGTGCAGTCATTGCTGTATCTGCACAATTCTTTTTTTTTTTTTAAATCAAAATTATGTATCAGTTTCATAAGAAACTGACATTATGGGCTCCTGCATTGCATTATGTAGCACATCATACTTGTAACTTACCCTCCCAGCATTCTCGTAATTTCTTGAGCGTTTAGCTTGTAATGTCACCGTAACATATTCTGAGAAAATCCAGGTACCTTTCTAAGTAGTATAGGAATCCCCGCCGCTACTGTAAACACATTACCTGGTCAGAGTTACTTTAATTTGGTGTTAAGGAATAGAAGAATATACTCTAAGGATGTAGACATCTAGCTACTGAGGAGGACAATCTCTTTTGGCTCCTTCAACTATTACAAACATCTGCCTTTTCTCATGCCCTAGGACCATATATGCATGTATGCATTTGATATATGATTTCTATAACATATAGAAGCACGAGCTTATAAAATTAACCCCATTAGGATCCTGGCAGCACTGCTGGTGAAGCTGGTGATAACCAAGCACACAAGCAAGGTATCTCTCAGTCACACATCAGCAATCCCGCGCTTCTGTGAATTTGGAAAGGAACACTTCTTTCCCTTGCTGGCACGGAAAACCTGCTGATGTCCTGTTCCCTCCTCACCTAGGTCTAGAAACAAAGAGCAAGGGAGAAAGGCTGTTTGGCAGAGAGACTGGGAAGAGAAGGCTGGGACAGATTTTTCTACCAGATGCTCCCCAGAGCAAAGGCAATAAGTTTGTTTACAGCTACAGTTGTGTATTGTTTACAAACTCTCACCTCCTGAAAACCAAAAGAGGGGGGAAGAAATTATTTGAAACACAGAAAAAGAATGCATGAACAGTCTTACTGGAGGCTATGGAGGTACTTAAGAGGACTGCATCCTCTTGGGGACGTCTGAGGAGCACGCACCCATGTGGAGTACACCAGTCCAGGAGCCTCCTGTTCTTGCCTCACTTGTTATTTACAAACTTCACTGGCAAACTAGGCTAAGGTTAACACGTTCTCACTGGAAGTGATTACATTTATATGTCTTTGTCTTGAATCTAGACCTGCCTTAGCTCTATCTATCTAATGCCGGGTTTCCCTTGTTGCTTTCCTGGCAAGTTCATCCATCTCTCCCTTGCTGCTATAATGGCAACTGCACCTTTGTTTACACTCCCACCTCTTCCCTGAAGTGATTAAGAAAGATTAGGTAAAAATCTCTGTATCCCAGTCTTCAGGCTGTATGTGTGCGTGGAGGGGAGGGCAGGAAGGCAGCACGATTACTCACGGGGAAGGAAACCTCCATCCATTTCTCCTTAAAGGAAGGAGGTGGTGAGGTGTTGACAAAAAGAGGCTGGTTGATGTCTATATGAAGGGGGTGTTGGTAGGGAAGGCTCAGAAAGAAGGTGCCCCACTGAACCCTTAGCAAGGTGTTGGCAGCACCCGGCGGGCTAAGTGGTGATGGAAGAGTGGGGAAATGGAAGACAGCAGCAGCCCAGGCCCCTGGTGTCCACACTGGTGGATCCTTGTGCAGTGCAGGAGGGGAGGTGACTACCCGGTGATGGATGGTGTTGAGACCTCAGAGAGAAATGATATAATAAATGGTTGGTCTGACACAGCAGGAAATGTTTGCGTAGAAGTGAGGGGTAATAAATAAGATCATGTTGCTGTAGATCCTGCAGGCAACGCTGGAGCAAAAATACTTTCTGATTTTCTTTCTCTAAGGAAAAGAGGGAGGGAGGCAAGGACTCTTTATTTGTAATAGCCAGGCATGAATAAAACCGTGCTGGCTGCACGCAGTCGGTGTAATCTAAGGCTGATCCACATCCAAGTGCTGCTGCAGCTGTAGGTTCTCAGTTGTCATAGCTAAGGTTACAAAACACCTTCCCCTGCTGCTTGTCCAACGTCACGCTCTGGAGCTGAGGGCCCGACGCCGTATCCGGGCTTAAAACACCATCTTTTCTCGCATTTGTTCTCGGGGCTGCCACGAAGACGGGGACAGTCAGACACTTTGCCCCAGGCATTGACTCATTATATGTGATCAACGGTAACACACAGAGGCACACAGGCTCAGCTGCTGCCCTGGAGCTTCCAAGTGCTTCTGTTTATCACTTTTTATAGTATTTAACTCCTCCTCCTTGCCCCTTCCCCTCCACTCTCTCCATTTTGGCATGAATTTTCCTCTCTTTCTCGATTTCATTTGAATACCAGAAAACAGACCTCTATTGCTGCTGCTGTGACGGTCAGTTAGGTGAGCTCTCTGTGCTAGTTTTTGCTGGGTAGATAAATATTAGCTGAATGCATCATTACAAAATTAATAGACACTTTGAGAAACCTATTAATTAATTTGCCGAGCTGGCAGGGCTGATTCCAAAAAACAGGTTAGCATCTCTTGTTTTAAAAAACAAAAAAGGAGCGGGGGAGAATACACTGGCTATATTTTTAACATTTTGAGGTAGCTTCACAAGTCTTACCCACAGGCCCCTGAAATCAGTGAAACAACATCCCATCCTTTTTATTTTCCTTCTAAGCACCAAAGGAATGCATAAGAAATTTCATACTGAAAGCCTTTTTTTTTTTCAGTATGTGTCTGAGGGTTTGTGAGCAGCCGTGGAATGAGAGTACTAAAACTATCTGCCTAGCCTCAACCTCTAAGGTCTTGTACAATGGATTTCAGAATGCTTTCTGTGGGTTGTTTTTTCATAGCATTTTTCCTTCTTGAGGATCCCACTCCATGTAGTGGCAGAAAAACAAACCAACAACCCAAATCTCTTATACAATCAAGCTCTAGTTTCCAAAGATTCCACTGCTAAAACTGTCACAGTTCTGTGACCACTGGTGATTGGGATGGATGGTGTTAGTGAAGAAGGGAAGGATTTACTGTCCCCTCCAAATGGGGTGCTGGTGTCTACAGTAGGGCTCCTAGGACTGTCCAAGAGAGTTGGTGTTCATTCGTAAAATCAGCATTGACCTTAAATGGTACACTACACTTGTAATTTTAGAAGCTTTGTCATTTCAATGCCTATCTCCCATTTTCTTATCCATGATAGGAGGTTCTGGGACTTAGGACTTGGCACCGAGGGAGGATTATTTTGGAATAGGCATGCAGTGACCTATGAGTTGACTTAACATATTGAGCAATGGCCTGACAGGTGCTGTATAGACCTACTGAGTACCAGCATTTGGAAAGTGAGGTCTGCAAAACAAAGCATTTTTCCCTGAACATATCCTATAACTATGGTAGCTCAATGGGACTGGATAGATTCTTGCTATTTCCCGTGCTTCTGCAGTACACTAAGTCTAAGCTAACTGCATTTTAGGATTCCTTGCTGTTTGGTACATCACTGGCATCGTAGGGTTATAATGCAGCACTTTCTGACCATGGGAGTACATGATATTAAATAGTTTCCATAGTAGTGCATTGCATTCTGTTTTTATTAATCTGTTGTTCCCCGTATTGTTAATGATCAAATAATTGTTCTATTACAGACAGCCCTAATAGGGCTAAATCTAGTTGGTAAGCAAGACTACCCAGTTTTACATGGAAGAAAAAAAATGGGGTTGGAGGAGATATGGAGTTGGGGGAGCAGATAATTATATACAACATATTTATACACACCTTTACAGCCCCCCATAGCACTGCTCTAGACACCAGGCTATTCCCAGGGCTGGGTGGACATTGCTAATGCCGATGAATAAGTAAAGCTGATTTGTCCTGACAAGGTGATACTTGTCTGTTATGCCAGATCTTATGCTGTTCAACAAGAAAATCTCTGCTGATTCTCGTTTCACTTAGGGGGAAAAAAAAATACCGAGGAGGAAAACAAAATAATCAATATTTTGAAACTGGGAACGTATGTTTATCAGGTTTCTGAGAGAGACTGGAGGCTAAATACAAAGCCTCACATAACAATTAAGTTTGAGGAATTTTGCCTTGAAATGAACACCCTTT
>JAHREE010000179.1:4532003-4544018 GCA_033628505.1 Tringa tobata
GTGCTGGAGAAGAAGGAGGGCAGGCCTGGAGGCTGATGCTCCCACCTTGTTGCTGCCTGGAGAGCCAGCCCAGCTCTCCCAAAAGTTTGGCAGGTGAAGCGTGGCTCCCAGCAGCCCGGAGTTTCTTACTGAAGCAGTTTTTCTGCTTCTCCATCAGGGGTCCCGTGCAGGTGTGTGGCCTTGGAGTAGAACAAGAATCCAGCTCTTTGCAGCTAAATTCTTTCCAGGTGCAGGTGGCAAACTGTGCCTTTGGCTCCTCGTGCTCCTCCTTCCCCAGAGCAGCTTGGAGCAATGGTGGCAACGATGCCAAAGAAACAATAACAGTTTAAAAAAAAAACCCAACAAACCCTACAAAAGCCAACAAAAAAGCTGTCCTTTTTCTATAGCTTGTTTTCTTTTAAAATAAACAATGGCTGTAAAGAAAATAAAAAGAAAATGCCCCTAAAAAACCCACTGGTGTGGTGTTTGGCATGGTTGTGGGCAGAACATCAGGCTCCATATCACGTGCGTGGGTTTGATAGGACAGCTTTTCCCTGTGAGAGTGAGTCCTGGCTTTCTTTCCTTAGTTTCAAACTCAGTCTCCAAAGGAAGTATGAGAAATGGAATAGATGGGGTAGGAAACAGCCAGGTGGAGTGTCGCTGGTTTTGGTCTTTCATCCTTAAATTGACGAGAATGTTGTGAGTTTTATGAAAGTTGAAGGATACGTCTGTGTTCCTCCAGCAGCCCAGTAATAAAATCAGGGAAGGTTCTCCCTGTCTCCAAGGATGCTGGCAGTATCCAGTATCCATCGTGCTCCCTCTTGGCCGGAGACGGTGCCGAGCGTTTTCCCTTTTCCCTCATCTCGCCCAACCTGTCCAGGTTGGGTGAAAAAAATGTGGTTTTGCTCTTTGTGAATCAGCGCCCCGACCAGCAGAAAGGAAAACCTCAATAGAAATGAATTATTCGTATTTGTAGCGCCTCTGGCAAGCTCTGCCTTTTTAAAGGAAGTGCCAATAATTAGTTCTGGTGTTTTAATTAAAGAGAGCAATCTGTAATTAACAAAGGGATGCTGTATTTTATATATAATTTTTATTATTATTTTTTTTTAATCAGCAGTACTTCACAGTTGTTGGATTTTCAGTTACTTGTAATGCTCTTTTGCATATTTTTTCCACTTCAAGGCGGGATAATTGAGTGAAATATTTTAATCAGGTTTTAAGACAGTCAACCTGAGGGGGAGACTCTGTTCGTGTCATACTGGGGGTTGTGGCAGTGTTGTACGAGTTACTTCGGATGCTCCTGAGAGGAAGGAAATTTCAGTTCATGTTCTTTAAGGTTCAATGCTTTGCTGTTTCTATGTTCTAAGTCACCTGCTAAACTTAAAGCATATAGCTTATATAGAAACTTAGATTGGTATCCAGTTTCTTCTCATGCAAGTGGTTGTTTCTATTAACCGAGCGTTTAAACACCGTTGTGCAATAATTACTCTGATCAAAATACCTCGTATGTAATTGACCACAGAAAAAATATTATTCTGTTGTTCTTTTTATTTCTTTTTTGATTAAAAAAAAAAAACACCTAAAATTTAGTTTTGTAACCCTGATGAACTCAGACATTCGTCACGCTGGCAACCCTGTATCCCAAATGAACAGTTTGAATGTGAAATATATTTTGTTATGGTGAGTGGTTGTTCTTCCTGTGGTTTTACATTAGCTGGATAGCTGAAGTTGGTATTTAAACCTGGTAAGGACCCAGTGGTGGTACCTGAGCAACTTTGAAAGCGCCTCTGTTCCTCTGTATCCTGCTTTGGAGATGTATGCATTCAATTGCTAGTGCTTACCTCAGAATGACCATGGACATGAATTTCATACAAGATGTGCATTCCTCTGTTTGTGTGTACTTTAGAGACAGCTGGAGAGACAGTCTTGAGGGCTGTACGCTCCTGAAATGGGTTGCTTTCCTGCAAAAGCTGGCAGAAAAATTCCTGACCCACTTCACGCTGCTGGCGTTAGCAGTTAACACCCTCCTTTTGTATGACGGGGCACGTGAAAGAGGTGTATGGCCACCTAAGCTCGCTGTGAAAAGCAGAATAAAGTGGTTCAGAGCTGTCAGTACGACAGGATCTATATTCCTTCCTCGCTGTTCCGTCCTGCAAGAGACCCCCCCTGGGATTTAATTTTCAGGCTGAGTCCCTCAACGCTTTTGCAGCCCTCACAGCTTCGGTGGTGGAGCTGCTTCTGCAAAGTGTAGCCTGGCAGAGAAGGATGGAGCTGCAGCTTTAGCCTGCATGCTAATGAGATGTGGAATAGATATAGATGGGAAGGGGGAGGAAGATATTTCCTTTCCAACCCGAGATGCCTGTAGCAAATTGGTGTGATCCCACCCGTCTCCTGCTTAAAAAAAGCTCCTGCTGGGGCTGGCAGAAAGAGCGAGGTGGCCTCTGCCTTGGGGTGAGAGGCACACATCCCTGCCCCGTGCATCCATCCCGCCTCCCCAGCCTTTAGCTTGTTTCTCCTGTCTCTCCCTCCTCTTCTGCCTTTCCTCCCTCCTACCACTCTGCGTCGGGATGTAATTGCTGTGGTTTGTTTTGAAATCCTTTGGGAAACTTTTAAAATTAAAAAAAAAAGAGGTTAGCGTATTACAATTTCACATCAGCCGCAATTTCCTTATTTATCCTTAAAGAGACCTTTTGAAAGAGCAGCCAGGATTTAGGATGCCCACGTCGACTGTAAGCTGAACCTTCTTAGATCCCCAAGTCACCGTCCCTCCTACCTCCCCTCCTACCTAGTGATTCAAAATAAGAGAGAGAGTCCTTGAGGGGAGCTCTTACCTCTGCTTAATTAGAGATTTAACTGTAGCCTTAAACGCTACCCCAAATAGGAATCATCAAGTGAATCACAGCCTTGAAAATCCCTGGCAGGGAAACGTTAGTTCCGAGGCTTCCAGATGGTTACCCGTGCCCTTGTTTTGAGCTTTGCTGGAGAGTGCATGAAAAGATTCCCAGCTAGAAATACTAGCTCTTGTGTGCATTTATTTATTTATTCATTTATTTATTTTATTTTGGCTCTCCTCCTGTACGAGCAGGTTCACGAGCTTCTCCAAATGAGAGTTAGGGAATGCTGACATTTACTAAAAAAGGAACTGCTTTATTGTGTCAACGTGTGTAGAAGCTAAGGGAGATACTTAGGGCCGTGGAGAGAAGGTCCTTGGAGGTCCCTCTTATTGTGGGTGAAGGGAAGAATGGAAAGGTAGAGGGAACAGAGCAACAGATAGGAAAAAAAAAAAAAACATAAAGGAAAGAATTAAGAAGTTAATAATGGTGAAAGCTCACTGCCCGGGCTACGTCTCTTGCTGTGTTTGAGTGATTTTTCTTTGTAGACAGCTTTGCATGGCACTATTTTTAGGCTCTCTTTAATAATTGAGCTGTAGCGATTGCGCTCAGCGGTTAGACCAGGCAGGGGAAATAGCATCTCAAAGAAATCCTGCACCAGGGGAATCATTTAAATCAAAGCGCATTATGCTGCCCTCCCCTTTCCCCTCTCCCCTGGAAAGGTGAAATGCTGCAGAGCACCGAAAGGAGGGGGAAAATGAAAATTGGGCAAGTTTACAGCACGTAATAAAATCCGTCAAGAAGGGTCTAGGTGCTGGAGGTGGAGTGTAGGAAAAGGGGATGTGGTCGGCTGCTGAGGAATTGCCGTCAGGAGGTGGTTTGCCAGGGGGGCGCCCCGACTTCCCCCCAGAGGAACTGTCACAGGGGGGAAAACGTTTGTCAAACGGCAAACGCGCCCAAAACAAGCAGAAAGGGGCCTTCCAGGGAAATACAGGGAGCTCCGGTGGTGCCCGAGCAGCAAACTGGGGGCTGTCACAGGGAAAACGGAGGAGGTGGGGTGGACAGTAAATCCAGGATAAATGAATCGCCGTCTGACTTGTCTTGAAAATGCAGGGACAGCAGCAATTTGATTAATCCCTCGCTATTTTTTAGTGAACTCTATCAATAATGATACTCTTCTTTAAAACACAATTTGATTATATTTTAATTCTTCATTGTTTTTATTACCGATATGACCAAGCCTGATGGCATGGTTAAGTCCTCTTTAAGGATTTCAGGCATTTACTTTGCAGTTCCAAGTTGGTTGTCTCGTCTCACACAGAAAATACTTTGAAACAGAAAAAGACTATAAAGCATCATGATTTGCACCAAGTAGTGGCTGGCTGTAAAGATGTAAAAATAGGAAAATTTCAGTTATCGTCTCACAGTGCAATATTACAACATATATAATAATGAGAATCTATTTCTGAATAAAACTGTGGGAACTTGTAACAAATTCAGAATTTCAAAAATTAAAATTTTACAAGCTCCTATTCTGTAGAATTTCCTTTAACATAAAACTATCTCTCTTAAGCAGACTGAAATGAAGATATTGAGAAATTTTTATCAACCAAAGGGTCTTAAGTGTTGACCCGGTCTGTTCAGGAAGCCTGAAAACTGGGTATAAGCTTGAAAATGCACAATAGTCCACTGGATCTGGGGAGCAGGACCTTCATAGATGATGACTATAAAGAAGCTGTACTTGTCTCTTAGGAAGTTTGATTTCCTTGTCAGCACATGGAAGGTTCCCCTCAGCATTCCTTTATTCAAACTTTTTGCAGTTACTCGAATTTATTCTTTTAATATTTGAACTCAGATTCTTCTCTCGTAACACTACCTTCTTCCACTTCCTTTTTGTATAAAATAATAATATTGACATTATGATATGAGAAATATCCCTATGATAAGAAGTTGATGTCAAAGTTAATGGCTTCTCTTCAAGTTTCAACAACTTGGCTGCCAGAGTGAAAAGGCTCTTTTTCAAAAAGAATTTTAATAGCCCAAGTCGTAAAGGTCCACTAAAAGTATTAAAAATACAATTATACAGCGTTTGCTTTCTCTCCTATTCTGACCTAATTTGGAGAGGAGTCCCTTCTTTGAAATCCAAGAAGAATATTAAAATGAATTAACTTCTCTGTGTTGTCATTGTTAGTTGGTTTTTATTTCCTTTTTTAAAATAGTGAGCACTTTTTGCCTTGCTTGTAATAAGACTCATTTTTTTAAAGATAGTCAGTTACAACTAAATTTTATGCTCCTGTTTTTTGACCAAATTGGAGTTGTTCTATCCTAGTTCATGAATTCTATGCTGACTGGTTCCCAGAATACTTAAATTTAGGACCTGTCAAGAAAAACAAAAAGGAAGGAAGACTATGTCTCGGGATAAGTTGCTCCTCGGTAAATGTGTAGATAGCATCCCAGTTGTTAGTGCTCAAGTGTCTATTGCCTGTCTGCAGGCAAACTAATTTGAGAATTAAACCCAAGAATGTCACATTCATAAATAATAAAGTAATCCTAGAAGGGTTGTGTCAAGAACTGGTAGTTTGGAGATGAGGCTGAGATCGCTGGATCCAACTAGTACAGTCTTGCCTGGGCTACCACGAGGCAGGAGGTGACACTGAAGTAAGTCCAAGGTGCACTTGGAGACAGATGGCATATTTTTCAGATATCTGTAGCTGTCTGGTTGATATGAGACTGCAGTGTGACCAAAGGGCTCTCTGTTAGACCTGGGGCAACAAAAAGGATGAGCTGGAAGCTGTTGTGCAACAGGACAGCTATGAGGACAGTCATATGAAGAGAGGCTGAGGGAGCTGGGCATGATAGTTTGGAGAAGAGGAGGCTGAGGGGAGACCTCATTGCCCTCTACAACTCCCTGAAAGGAGGGTGTAGAGAGGTGGGTGTTGGCCTCTTCTCCCAAGGGAATAATGACAGGCCCAGAGGAAATGGTCTGAAGTTGGGGCAGGGGAGGTTTAGATTAGATATTGGGAAGCATGACTTTCCTGAGAGGGTGGTCAGTCCCTGGAACAGCCTGCCCAGGGAGGTGGTGGAGTCCCCATCCCTGGAGGGATTTAAGAAGCGTGTAGATGTGGCACTTCAGGGCATGCTCTAGTGCCCGAGATTGTTGGGTTGGGTTTTTTTGTGTGTGTGTATGGTTGGACTCGGTGATCTCAGAGGTCCCTTGCAACCATGAAGATTCTGTGATCTACAGTTTTCTGACATGTTGTTATGGGAAGATTAGCCTGAGAAAGCCTAAGTCCTGCGCCGTGGCAGTTTCTGGAGACTGGATGTGAGCAAAGATGAGGTGCAGAAAAGGTCTAGGAGGTGCCTGCTGCTGTCTGGAGTATCCACACAGAGAAACTGCATGAGGGATGTGAACTGTACTCAACGGATCTCCAGGTGGTCTAGACCCAGGGCTGAGAGCCATGACCCAGGAGGAGATGCGTTTGGGGTTAGCTGGGAGCATTGCACACACTGCTCAGCTGCTTGGCCATTATGAAGAGCAGGTAACAGCTGACTTTGACCTATGTTTTCCTCAATCTGAGCCGTGGCTTGGGCTCTGCCTGCCCGCCCCTTGTCTACAAAGCTTGTAGGACCCTCAAAATTTGAGAGCTCCGTCCCAGTAGCCAGGAGGGGTTTGTTGGTTTTATGGGGAGTGGAGGGAAGATGGCACAAGGCAGTGTGTGGGCAACACAATCCTGTGATCAAATCGGTCTCAAAAGTACACCGAAAGATAAATTTGGCTTTCAATTCTAAGAGAAAACTTTTAAATGTCATTTATAGCAGAATATTTATAGCACTCTCTAAATGCTAAGCAGAGGGAATTATCATTGCCAGACAGTGGGCTTTTATATGAATAATAAAAAAAAATGTTCAGATTTTCTTTGGAGACGTGTCAGCTGATGAGGAAAAGTTACCGAGGTAGTAACTGAGGGATAGAGGAGTATGAATAGTCAATAAAAAATTAATTGCATTGTTTTCTTTTCAACCTCACATTTGATTATATGCTTACTGAATGTTGGCTTTTATTTATTGTGGAGCGTAAGTGCTGGAGTTATATCTAAATATAAAATACATATTCTTTTTAGAAACAGTAGCATGAATTTCTCGGCACAAAAAATTCATTGTTTATTGTTTGCAGGTTGGCTGATATGCAAAGAATATGTGTGAGTAAGGTCTCTCTGCAGAAAGATAGAAATATACATATATCATTATACTTGCAGGCATTCAGCAGAATGGCAATTTTCAACTCCACAGACTTTGCTAAAGCTCAGTTGTGTGAGCCAATTGGACCCATGAAATTGGAAATGAGCTCACATTGGTTTGGAGGGATTAGAGCTACAAAGAGCATCCACAGAAGGGTGAACTTGGCCTCTCTGAATTATCCGAATCCAACCTCAGAAATTCGAGTTGGAAACTTCATTTGATGGAATTTGCAGCGTGCTGGAGAGAGTCAAGTGGACCTGTGGTCCCGGAGACGGCTTTGTGGCTTAAATGTTGTGAGCTCTCAGCTCAAAACTGACTCCTCTGAAGCCTGAACAGATCTATTTAGTGTTTAGGGGTATTTAGGTGGATTATGTGTCAGCTGGAAAGCCCATGAGTCCTAACTGCTCATGTAAGCTTGTAACTCTGCTTCTGTTCCTCTTACCCCTCTTTTTCTGAATTATGAGTGATGGGAATTAGTGTTTAATGTATTCATTTTGTTTTGAGTGGTGGGAGAAAAGAAGGATTTTAAGATTTAATTTCTCCTAACTTGTTTAAAAGAGAAAGAAACAGTCAGGTGGTCATTAACATCTTGTAGCATCTCCAGTGCTCTCTGTGTAAATACAGTCTTCCACAGTAGATTTCTAGAATAATAACAACAATTCCTATTTTTGCAACATCCCAGTTTCCCAGCTTTATGGAAATTCAAGTGAGAAAGTATCTTCAGTAAGAAATATGGTGGCTGAAATACCTCTGTCTTGGTGACAGAAGTAAAAGCTGCGGGCTGTTGGGAAGGCACCCCTTGCCTTTTAGGACATTCTCATCCCTTGGGTGTTCAGCCATTTAGGTGTAACAAACTTTTTTGTGTCCATTTGTTTACGGAGACAACTGACAGAGGGATCATTTAATCTGGTTTTAAGTGTATTTTTTTCAAAAGTGAAAGCCTGCCACTCTTCCTATTGAGAGCTTTTCTTTGAGTGACTCTCAAAGGCTGCTGCCCCAGAGATAAAAAGAGCTTTTACAGATTTTTTTAGGATCACTTGATGTACTAGTTAGTTTTTAAATTGTGACTGCCAGGAATTGTGTCAAAGCAGAACCCTAGTCACAGCCTCATTGCACCATCTGTGCATTTGATAAAAGACGTGTTCATTTAAGGACATGCTGAAAGGGAGATAGGTAAGAAAAAGACTTCTATATTCATAGACGCTAGACTGCAGTACAGTGGAGTGGTGGCTTTGTGCATCATTTCTACACTAAATCTTGTCATCGGGAGTCTTATTTTTAAACAAAGATTAAGAATTATCAATAAAATACATAATAATCTTTTTCACATGTAGCTGAATATCTGTCTTTTGCAGAGACTGATGTTTTTTTTTCTTTCCCTCTGGAAGCTTGAGAGAAGCTCCTGTTTTCATAACAGCATCTTTCTGCCGTCGCTTTTAATCAGCCTGCCCTTAGCTAACATGCAATCATCGTCCCCTTTTAAGATACCCACTACAAAATGACCATTGCTTTCTGTGTCAGTGTAGAGAGAGACTGAAATTAGTCTGATTTTCAGTAGTTCTGTAGTGAAAAATAAACCTTTAGAAATGGAGACCAATGGAAAGAAAACGACCATTTCTAGCCAGGTAGACACAGCAGAAGGTACCTGAGCGTTAATGATATAGGAAATACAAGGCTGTTCATTGTTATGTTGTCAAATATAGCTTGGGACAAGGAAACAGGCCATTGTCAGGTGCTAAATTTACTGAAGGATCCATTTCAGATTATATTTTAATTTAGAAACTAATTAACAAATTTACTTGTAAACACATGGAAATATCGATTATGTTGTAAAACTGTAAATACATCAGTGTTAGGAGCCTGAGCAGTGCTCTTCATACACGGGAATGTCGTTAAATCCAGCTTGAAGTGCAAAGGTCAGCTCAGACTTGTCAAGGGGACATACACATAATCTATACATATAAATATATATTTGCAGAGTATATACAAATGGATATTCTGGTGCTTTGTATGTATTAATTCCTCTATTCTAAAATGTTTCTTTGAAATAAGAGGGGTTTATCTGACTAGTAAGTAATTTAAGAGTTTGTATTACCTTTGGGCAAATATGTACTTCTTGCTAATTTATTTTCATTTGATACTCAGATGTTTAAATGCACTTAGAGCAAGCTTACGTAGCTCTCAGGAAGCAAAAATTGCTGCATGTTGAAGAAATTTTATGGTACCATTAAGACTGACCCTAGATAACTGGTTAGGAAGGGTTTATGCTATCAGTGCACCATTCAAGGTGAAGTGCTAACCTGGCATTGTTATGGCTTCTGAGTTCTTAAATGGAGTTCCTGATAGGTCTTTGCAGCTATTGAACAGTTGTTATCCGTTAATATGTGATGGTCAGGTCTCGTATGCTTCAAACAGGAATAAAAATAAGGGATTTAAGAGCACTATAAATATCCATCGCTGACTTATTACAGTGCCAACACACTGTGAGCCAAATTTTCAAAAATATTTTATGTTCAGGCTAAATCCTCAAATGAACTAGGTCCCAGTTCTGCACTTCAGTCAGACAGCAAAGCTGCAGGGGAAAATCTTGCTCCAGTGGCTATTTTGGTGAGAAAACCAGTTATTTGAGTGGAGCCAGCAATGCCATCCCGATGCAGTGACCATCAGCATCACCTTCCAGCCCAGGGAGGAAGGAGGAACGTGCCATCATGGAGCACAAAGGCTGCTGATGCTTTTTTGTTCTGCTAAGATTAGAAGCACCTGCTTACAACCTTCAAGGTTGAAGAGCAAGGCCGGATTATTAAGTATTAAATATAATATTAAGTATTAAGGAGCAATTACTTCTTAATTCAGGAAATTCAGGGAGGCTGCAGAATTATGAGGATTTAGACCTAGCTGGACTTTTGAAACAAATATATCTTTAGACAGTGCTTGAGATGGATCTATATAAAGATGCAGATCGTGAATATAGCAAGATGGAAGCAAGGTTTGTAGAAAGACCTCTAGATCCTTACACTAGATTGTTGTTGATATGTATATTTATGGAATATAAAGGGTGCATCTGCTTATATTTGCATCATCTTTATCTGATGACACAGGGGAAAAAAAAAGCAGAAATCAAACTTTTAATATCTGCAACACCTTCTCTAATACAACCCTCAAACGTACAGGAATCTATATTTCCTGTACCATGGGGAAGAGAGCCCTGAAAGTTGATGTGCGGCCACTGTCATCCACTCAGATGCTGCTCTAGGTGGAGCAGGTAGCACAGCCAGATTCTACCCTTTAAAAAACAACACTACCTAAATAAAAACATCTCTTATTTCAGTTACTACTAGATCTGCCTCACCCTCTGCCATTCTCTGGATAGAAACGTTCCAAAGTGTGCTTTGGGCTAAATTTCATTGAAAATTCATCCAGTGCCGTCCGGTTGTTTCTAAGAACAAAGCTAGGCAAAAAGATGGCTCTTTTTTTCCTTACTAAAACCAAGCAAACAGAAGAACCACTCCGCCAAACTTTCCTGAAAAGCTTCATTTCCCCAAAGACCTAAATCTGATCTTTGAAAATAGCAGTTGTTTTGGAGATGTGCATTTTGCTCTTCCCATGAGCATCCACTCAAATTACGAGTTTTGTAACTACTGCTCAGACACTTACAGCAGAGATTTCTTTTAATTCTAGTAGCTAATTTTCCTCCTACTTTCGCAACATTTTGTAAACTAAATCCTATAAATAATTTAGCTGTCCAAAGCTGCAGCTACACAGTGAGTTTAAGGAGCCAATCTTGGTATTGCTGTGGGTCTGTTAAGGAAATACCATTGGACTATTGATTTTTTTTTGCCCCTCTCAGTCTTTTTTTTTGTATTATAATATGCTGCACAGAGGTTTTGGCTCACACTGTTAATATCTGAAGCTGTCTGACATGCATAGATCATATATGCCCTGTTTCTCATGAGGGTCTTTTACACATCATGGCTTTCTCAAGACCACAATGTGTGTGTTTTATCAGCTCTTTAGCATGCATTGCTGCCTATAACATGTTTAATTAGCTGCACAGATTTTCAGTTGGTCTTCATTTCCTTGAAATGGTTGATCAGTCAAGTCACTGACAACTGAACAGCTGTGTTTACTTCTGTTGGTACTTTGTTTGACCAATTTGCTTTGATCCCTCTAACAAAGAAACAGCCATTTTGATTCTGGTTTTGGCTCAGAAAAAATTGAGTTTGGTGTATGCAGACCTCTATCCTAACTAGAGCTCTGTCCTCCAGGCATATTTCAAATGATGGGGAAGGTGGGTCTCAGTTCCCATCCCACTCAAGAAGCTGAGTGGGACTCTGTGGATCACTAGTGGTGACAGAAGGGGAGCCAGTGGGGGGGTTACGCTCTGGGTTACTAGAAATCAGTCTGCAGGAAATACTGGAAAATAGATCTGGAGAGAAAGGAAAAGCTGCAATTAGCTATGCAGGGAGAATGACCATGGGATGAGGACGAGAAGCAAGTCAAGGTTACAATCAGGAGCTTTCAACAAAGCTTGAATCCATGCAAATGCACTGCTTCCAGAACCTGAAGTGGTTCTCAAGGACCTTGCATGCAAACCTTGCTTTTAAAAACTCCAGTGAAGTTCCCTCCACCCCAGCAAAGTATGTGTTTAATTCCCTTTGGATGTTGTTGCACCTGAACAACACTAACCTACTAGATCTCCGCTAGGAAATGGCAGAATTAGTTTTGCCTGTGTCACTTTAATTAGCCCCTCCCTGCTCTGCACATAAATAATTTACTCTTTGGAAAATAGACTTTAACTGCATGATTAAATTTTTCCCTCTGGACTTCTGCTTCTTTCATTGCAAAGAATAGCTCTGATACAGCAACAAATACATACTGTGCAGCAAAAGATGCTGTTTATCTTCAGATCCCCTGCCTCACCTGTTGTGGAAATTAGGGACTGTATAGAGGAGCTGAAAATGGAGAA
>JAHREE010000179.1:4548970-4563332 GCA_033628505.1 Tringa tobata
GTTCTTCTCTCCAGTGCCTCCCCCACCATGTGGCACCTAGATAACAGCCACAACTTCTCCACTTTTCCCCGTGTCTTGCTTCATAGGCCTCTTCTAGATGCAACATTGATTTTCTGGAAAGGTTGAGGATAGATGAAGTGTGCCTGTAATTAAAAAATGCCATGAAATCTTTAAAATACTCAATTACCGTTTAATGTAGAGTCACCATCTCACTAAATTTGATTTGCATCTATCTTTTTTGTAAATATGTTTGCATTTGATCCCTAAACTTGTGTTTCGCTGTGCCGGGATAGTGATTTATGACGTAATAAATATTTTGTAGGTCTTCCTAATGGAGGGGGTTGATATTTTAGCATCTGGCCGTCGTAATGATCCCACTTAGGCAAATAAAAGAAGCTTGGCATGAACTGAAAAAAAAAAAGCTGTGGCTAAGAAAACATCAGTAGCAACGAGCAAGTGAAAGCAGTGGATTGTAAACCCCTGGAAGGAAATTTGTCTTGCTGGAAAAAAAAAAAGGGAAACTAACTTCCCAAGGAGACTTAGGTAAATCATAAAACTAAATTGCGGACAGAATAAGTACTAAATGAAATGCCTGAAGAGAAATCTTGATATGAGCAGCAATTACACATTTTAATGTTATTTGTAAGATAATGGAGATGATTAGGACAGGTGTCCGATTATGGATTCTGTTGATAATTAGGCCTTTATTTGATATCATTTTAAACCCAGACAATAACAGAAGCTGAAGAACACGGCAGCAGGTTTTTTGTAGACGTCTATTCGTTGTGAATCTCTGTGGTCAACTGTGTGTGGAAGTCTAGGGTTTTGTTGTTACAGGAATCATTAGTCAGTTGTTATGTACAACGCTGGAGGTACTTCAGCCTTACATTCTTGTGTGTTCTAGAAGTTAACCCACTAAGCAGCCTCCTTGACTATAGCTGCTTTATGTTGTCTTGCTCTCATGAAGGAAAAGGGAAGGAGAATTACCCCACTGAGGTGCAGTTCCAGGTAGCATTCCTGTATTTTTCAGGAAATATCCCAGTGAAGTGTGTTAGAAAGTTAAATGATAGAAAACCCCACCAACTCACACTCTTGGCTTTGCCACTGTTTGTGACAGATTTGGGTATAAAGGGAATCCTCCAGCTTCTTACAATTCTGAAAAAAAAAAGCAAAAATAAAAAAAAATAATTTTAATGTAATGAGAATGTATGCACACAGCTACCTATTCTATATCTGTGTTGGGCAGATTATGAAAAAATAGAAGTTTCAAGTTGCATGTTTTGAATGCAGAAATCTGAACATATTTTAATTCTGAAAAGCACAAGAAATGTTTTTGAACAAAGATTGTCTAAAGACAAAGTAGGTAATTTAAAATATATAAAAAAATGTTGTAATTATCTTTAACGTTTCTGATGCGTTAGACTTCTGATGAGAGCTACAGCTCTTGGGAAGTTTTCACAAGTGGTGAATCTTTTTCTTTAAAAGATAAATAACGAAGGAAGTGGCCTGGGATGATATGATTAAGCAAGAAAAGGAGGGGGGAGTTTCTAATGTGTGTAATTGTGTGTACGTACTCACACGCGTGTGTATACACAAGCCTTTAAATGCGCTCCTGTTCCAAAAAGGTTTGAAAATCAGAAAGTAAGCAAAGCTGCATCCTTTTATCTAAACCATGGTGAGGTTGTTTAAAATACTCGCGTTACGGATCTCTGAACATCTCTTCAGGAGGCTGCAGCCCTCAGACATATCTGTAAGCTCTCCACTGAGTTGCTGCCTGTATTACTAACAGCCTTTGGTGAAGAATATGTTTCAGTAAACCATAAAAAGGATAAAATAGACGAGTATAGATTCACAGCAGCTTTTTTTTTTTCCTGTTCTCCCAGCTTTAAATCAAGGTTACCTAACGCATACACCGTGATTATACACAGAAGATTTGAAAATGTCATTTAGCAATAATTAGTTTTCATGAAACAATTGAAAGGTAGCGGAGTTTTCTCAATAACTCTCTCTGGAGACAATCAGCTGCTTCACTAGAGCTCAGTCTTTGCCCCAAGTTCATTTTCCTTTCATCTTTTGCCTCACGCAATGAAACAAAAAAAATTGAAAAATAGAGAAAAAATACAGAACTGTAATTGGAAAAAGTTACAAAGCGAACACTTGGCATACAATCAGATTAAATGAAAGGGCATTGGCTTTATGTTAAGCATGTCTCTGGTATCTAATTATCCAAAACAAACTGTTCTAAGGAAAGGCCATTTTGACCGTTTCATTTAAAATTGTGTTTTGTATGAAGGTTAAACTCAAATCTTACTGCGTTATCAACTTCCCTGTGCTTAATATTAACGTGTACATGTGAGTATATAGACAAAGAAAACATTTGTTCCAAATATTTGGTTTGGAAATGGAATATATGCCACGTCATGAAATAGTGGGAGCTCTGCTAAAGGATCTAAACAACTGTTGTTGAAAAAGAAAATGGCACCTCGGCGATGTGTTAGTCTTTATCACAGGAGAGAGAGAAAGGGAGTCGGGTGGCTTTGCTTGATTCAGGCCACGATCCTCTCCAGCTGAGCTCCTGATGGCTTGATGGTCACTGGGAGACCGTGAAGGGCCCAAGGAGGGTATTTGAGCTTTTTGTGTGTGGTTTGTGCACACTTTCTCTCACCTTTCTCCCTTGAAATATTTGAGAGCCGCCTTCTGATGCTGAAATCTTGGCAGTCTGGCAAAAAAAATGTCGCTTGTTCGCTCACCGGCCATTGGAGGTTTTTTGCATGAACGGTGGTAAGATGGGAAAACAGACATCAAAATGCAGGCTTATTGGCAATATGCACTTGTGGCTAAAAATATTAATGAGGAATACGGTGAATTAGGAGTCATTAGGAACGTGTGATCGGGAACGGTAAAGAGAATTGTTGTCATGTTGTTAGGCGACTCATAAATAACTTTTTCACTTGGAGCAGCCTGTACAGAACGGGTCACTTTATCTGAGAGAGGATTCTGTGGGGCTAAAGGGTATTTCAGAAAAGAAGGATGTCGTATGAAGTGAAAAACTTGATTACCTTAGAAAAAGGAAGACTCCGAGGTGACATGGAAGTACCTAAAGCAGTGAATGGTCGCAAACGGGTAGATGAGGAGCCTCTGTATTGTAACGCTGGTGGAATTTATAAGTGGGGATGTTAAACATTAGAAAATAAATACCCTTTGCCATGATATCAAAGGTCTGTGGGGTATCATTAGGAAAATTCATACACTTGAATCTTTGCCATTTATATGGATAAGGAAAAACATCTCAAGTTCAGTGCTAGGAAGGAGCTTGGGAAAAGTTTTTTCGGTAGGATTCTGGTAGGATCAGATCCACTATGGTGATTTCTATGCGTGTGTATTTGTGCACATCTCACAAATGCCCCTTCCTTTACAGGAAATATAAGTGCAGAGAGAAAAAAAAAAAAAAAAGGAGATGAAAGTTCATAGCACGCCTTTTGCAAAAATGAACAGATGGAGGAAAACTTTCTTATGGCAACTGAAATCAAATAATAACAACAAACACTTTCAGGAAGGCCTGAAATGCACGAGGAAAATGAACCCGTTTGCCTTCTCAATGAAAACGTATAGTCCGTGTTATGTCTCATGAACGTTATGACCCTCTTAGAATATGAGAAAGGGAAAGTGAGACACAAGGCACTAAATGTTTCTTTTTCTGCAGAATTACATCGAAAGTGCTAGGATTTCTCACAGGCTGCAACAACAAAAAAAATCTTTTTTTTTTTTGTCCTTTGGTGCATTAATTGCATGGACTGTATTTATTTTGCATGCATGACATTCCAGCACATTGTTCTTTATTGTTGGCTTCTCAAATTGGCTTGTTTTCTCAGCAAAGCTTGGATAGTTAACAGTGATGTGTCTTTCATCCCAAAGTCCTTTCTAACTTCGTGACAGATCTTGCTTGCCTTTGGTTAAATTGTGGTTTAAAACATACTTTCACTTGGACTTGGACTTTGTAGGGTGGATGGTTGGACTCGATGATCCCAAGGGTCTCTTCCAACCTAGATGATTCTATGATTCTATGACTTTTGTAATTTTTCCAGCTGCCATTTCTCTTCTCACCAGCTTGCTCAGGCCATTTCAAATGTTTTTACTAGAAAATAATTCTCTCGAGACGTATCACATAGCTAAAAAGCAAAACAAAAAAGAATCTAATTTACCTGAGGGAATAATGCTTAGAAGCAGACCTACTGCTGAGTATCAAATAATAGCTTACTAGTACTCCAGAGCAACAAATGAAAGTATTCCTCTCTTCCTGGGATTCCTGTGTGCAGGACATCACTGGGACAGCTGGAACCTGAAGTTTCTGATTCCATCAGAAACTGGGGCTTGTTTCCTCTATTGCAAAAATAATATCACTTTCTATTCCAGGTGCAATAACAGCAGTTGAGTACCGACCTGAAAAAAATAGTCATCGTGCCTCCAAAGCAAGTTGCTACAAACAAACATTTTTCCCTCACAGTCCACCTTCGTGGACGTAGTCTTTTCCTGTTGGAATTGAGCAATTGTTTTTGGTCTGTAATCGATTGCTTTTCTTTCTTTTCTTTTTCCTTCTGGCTCTGGAGGAGGCCAGCAGTAACATCTGGGAGAGTTGAGATCCGCTGCAGTGACTTCTCTGATGCTGGAGCCCCGTAGCATATTGGCTATGCAGAAGCAAGGAGATAGGCTTTTCTGTCTACATGATCTATAACACTGTGCTGCTAATTCAAGACGAGTGAACTATTTTTAGAGGTTACCAAATGACTCAGAATAAAGAAGCAATTGTATAACAGATGCGAAACCGAACATTCAGATTATCTGGCCGTTAAAAAAACTGGAAGAAATCAACCTAATTTCAGTTCAGCTGGAGGGAGTAGGCTTCTTTAACAGCACCTCGAGTTAATTTAAAGTGTTTTCCTGAATATAGGACCTTTGCTATCATGAGCTACAGATGCTTTAAAAAAACAAATAGCCCCTTTCCCCCTCTTCTGATGACAAATATGAATTTTAGTGCCAGAGATTTATGCTAGTGTTTGATTTTCACGGCACTGCACCTAGAGTTTTAAATCCCATTAGAAACTGCTTATCTTATTAAATGAGGGGTTTAATAGTATGCTTGGGTAGTCGACAGCCAAAACAAGATCAGCGGTGTTTACACAGAGTAGGAAAAGTGATAAAAATGATGATGACTGAGTACATACTAAGTGTCAGCTCTGTCAGGATCATGGGCTAGAGATTTAAGTTTTAATATAATATTTCTCAAACCTTATTGATTGTCGCTACTTAAAATTCACAGGTTCCCCTCAGAATGCTTCAGGAACATTGAAAATGTCACTACAAACTCAACACCTGGGAAGTTTTGCATTTCAGTTAAAAAAATAGAAATGACTGCAGTGTTTACTCTTAAAAACCGAGACAACCTAATAGCCTTAATATTTCAGCAGTTTTCAGTGGCAGTTTATGAGGTGCACTGCATGAGGTTAAGATAGAAGTTTTTCATTACATAACAGGAAATAAGAAATTTTTAAAACTTCACCCATGTTGTGTAACACTCACAGAATCACAGAATGCTATGGGGTTGGAAGGGACCTCTGCAGATCATCTAGTCCAACCCCCTGCCAAAGCAGGTCCACCCAGAGCAGGTTGCACAGGAACGTGTCCAGGTGGGGTTTGGAATGTCTCCAGAGAAGGAGACTCCACCACCTCTCTGGGCAGCCTCTTCCAGGGCTCTGCCACCCTCTAAGTGAAGAAGTTCCTCCTCATGTTTAGGTGGAACTTCTTATGTCCAAGTTTGTGCCCATTCCCTCTTGTCCTGTCACTGGGAACCACTGAAAAAAGACTGGCCCCATCCTCTTGACACCCACCCTTTAAATATTTATAGGTGTTGATCAGATCCCCCCTCAGCCTTCTCTTCTCCAGACTAAAAAGCCCCAAGTCCCTCATCCTCTCCTCATAAGAGAGATGCTCCAGGCCCCTCCTCATCTTTGTGGTCCTCTGCTGTGCCCTCTCCAGCAGTTCCCTGTCCTTCTGGAACTGGGGAGCCCAGAACTGGGCTTTACTCCTGTAAAGATGGGTGGTAAAAATTAGGCTCAGGTGAAATCTGTGGCCTGAATTCAGCAGGGCTCTGATTTCACCCCAGGATGCCAAAATTCTACTTTTTTTTCTACCAGAAATACCGGTAGTGAAGTGACGCGTATTGTAAGATAGGGTGACCCGATGTGAGCACGCTGAGGTGGAACCAGCGGATGGAATCAGCAGTGCTTACCTTGGCATGTTCAGCTTGGGGAAAAAAAAAAACATATGCGCTGGTTGAGTCAGGAGGTGGAGATTTTCCTGCTGCATTGGATTTTTCAGGTAAATAGAGTGGAGTTCCTTCCTGCTGCTGTGCTAGAGGCTAGGTGATGGAGAAGCTGAGGCTTGCAGGGCTGTGGGGAAGGAACAGAGCCGTGGCAGGTCCCAGAGAGGTCATCTTGGCATGTGTGTCTTGCATTGGTGACACCGAGGTACAGAGCAAACTCTGCTGGTGAAAGGGACACAAATGCAGTTCCGCTGCATCTTTTTCTACTTGGCTTTCCAGCCCTAATGAATGAAAATTCATCTGGAGAAACACTAATTGGGTTTGACACCACAAACACAGCGGTAATGGAAGCAGGTTTCTCAGCTGGGGACTCTGATGATCTAACAAGCTCTCTCAATGAGATTAGCTAGTTTAAGGTCTTGTGACATTATTCATTAGTTTTCTAACACACTAATCTTTACAGTACGCTTCCCAGTTCGATGTTTTGTCTCCTTCTCTAGCTAAGGGCTCTGCTCTTTTCTACCCAAGATAATGTTTCTTGTTAATTCATGGACAATCAGCAGCAGCAAAAAAAAAAAATAGCACTCCCTGGCACTTCACCCTTCTCAGATATCTCTCAGGATGTTTGTTTCACGTCAGTGTCATTTTATCATCTGTAGCATGATAAGATGAGCTGATCAAGAAGGTATCAGTAAGTGCCTATAAACAGGTATCTGGGAATGTTTGTCAATGCTGAAATTACTTTTATGCAAAAAAACTGGTCGAAGGCTATTGTATTTTCCGAAATGGTCAAACTGCAGGAGTGAAACAGTTGATTGCCCGGAGGAAGTATCAAAATTCTGTGCTTTGCAAGTTCTTTCTTCATGCCAGCACAAGAATTTGAAAAGGAGAAAGAATCAGAATGTCTGCAATTCCAAGCGTGGCAAGAAAAGAATGCCAGAACTAACGTATGTGGTATGTAAATAGTACTGGCCGTGTTGAGGCATCATCAGGATTGCAGCAGAGCATCCTCTGTATGTTGCCAGGCTTTAAAATCATCTACAGTTCTCCTCGTGATTACTCTTGCTGCTTCTTGTGATAATTTGTTATCAGGGTGAAAAATTCTTATTATTCAAAGTAAGGATGTTGCTTTCACATCAGTCTAAAAAAAAACTTAGTTGCTCTCATAGAATAATTGCATTTAACCGAAAGGGCAAGCATTAGGTTGAGTTGCAGGGACACAGGAGTTGCAGAGGGAAAATGTGCTACTCCTTTGCTCCTCACAAAACTGTAACGTGGAAGCAGAAGTGTTTCATATGCGTAAGTAAAAATCAACAAATGAAATGCATCTAACAGTATTTGTTTGTTTTGGCGGCGTCACACATTTCTTCTTTTATAATGAATCATAATGCGGGTGAAAATACCAATTCCCGTCTGTCAAGAATTAGAAAGTTTCAGCCACTGATTTTTTGTGTCATTCCCTGTGCAAATGAACACTTCCAGTATCATAGGAAAAGCTGCTCACAAATGGAGCGTTTCTCACTTTGGAAATACTTTGTCCTACACTGTTTTATTTAGGCTCCACCTATAAATAGAAATCAGCTGCTAAGAAATGAGTTTACTGTGCTAAATCATACTGGTTTATTTTGCTACCAAGCTAATCCTGGCAAGGCTAAAAAATGGTTAATAGGCAATCTGTAAGATCTTATAAAATGACATTTGGAAATCCTGCAGTCATATTAGTCATTAGCCATGGCAATATTCTGCCATAAGGCAATGAGTCAGACGATTGATTAGAGAACCTCATCATGATATACCCTCCAGCATGAATATGGAGGGAGGGAAAAGGAAAAGGAGAAAGGAGAGTGCATGGGATGCAGGACAGGAACGTGGAGGAACAGAAGGGCAAAGAAAGTCTGAAAGAGCTTATTTTTCAGAGGCAAAGGGTAATGGAGGAAAGGGAGAAGAGGCAGACAGCATAAATCATGACTTTTGAGGACCACCAAGGTGTGGTACCCTCATGCTTTGCGAGTAAAGTTCAATATTACTGGAAAATTTAATTTTTCCTGCGCTCTTAGCGCGGCCTCTTGCCCTAGACATGAGGCAGCTGTCAGCCACCTTTCTCGCAGGTGTTCAATAAAAGTTGTGGAGAAGACTGGCATTGAAACATTATCTGTTTTAATTCTGCTCGTTTCCTCAAATGGCTTTACCAGTGATCATCATCTTTGCTGAGGAGCGTCAGCAAAACAACCGAGAGAGCACAGAAGCTGACAGAAGGCCTATAGGGGACACTGAAAAAATGCTCACCCTGGAAAATATTGCTGGGCACTGCAATTAAAAGGGAAGAGCTCTGCTATTTAGGGGGTTGTGATGCTTTTGCTGGTGGCCGTGCTATGACTCCCCTGCTGCTGTTTAGGAAATAAGCACAGCATTTTTGGCTGGGATGCTCAGGTACGCCAGGCTGGGTGCCTGCCCCATCCCCGCAGTCAGTCTTAAAAGCTGCCAGCTCCTGGTAGGAGAAAGGCAGGACACAGAAAAGAGAAATATTGTGCAAATAGTAAGAATGATAGACACAAGAAGAAATCACTTGTAAGCTAAGACTTTTCTACAGTACCTTTTTTTTTTCCCCAAAATTCCTCTCCCTAATGGGTGCTTTTCCCCAAAGCAGGGTGTGATGACTTAAGGAACTTATTTACGGTATTTTCAAATATCTAGGTCTGTCTTGATTTATCCTGAATCAAACTCATCTAGGTCCTTAATCGATGCACAGATCTATCAAAAATCAGTGAGGTTTCTTATTTTATTCCCACGGATTTACTACCATTTGTCCAATATACATGTAGTATAAACGGTCAGAGGCACTTGTACCTTTAATGCAGGGGAGCTATTTTTAAGATATTCTCCATGAATGCACTATCTTTTATGGGGTTCACTGGCTTTCTTGGTCTGCAAGGCTCATCTCTTTTCTTAGGCATTTCAGGAAAGAGGTTCCCGGTTTTGTTTATGTTTATAGGAAAGTGGTTACAGTTATAAAAGCTGATCTGTAGGATTTTTTTTTGGCTTGTTTGCTAAGTACTCTGATTTGTATGAAAATACTCTGCCTGTGATAAACACTCACTATAGCTACTTTATAAATCAAAATGAATAATTCATCTTTTGTGCTTTTAAAAACTGTATTAATCAATACCAAACATTTCAAAAGAATACATACAGATGATATTGGCAAACGAGGTTGCTGCTGAGATCAATGCAAAATTCCCATCGTCTTCAATGAGGCTGTTTTCAGACTGGGATGTAGGATGTTACCTTTTTACAGACTGCCATTATGTAAACTCATAATGATGGATAGTCCTTCCCTGAGAATTACAATGGCCACAAGAAAGATCAGAAGAAACAGGTGTGAACAATAAACAAAGGCACGGGGAGATGGCTTGAATTGCTCAAATTTCTCCATTAATTAAAAGGTGGAATCG
The DNA here is from genome assembly GCA_033628505.1 of Tringa tobata. Lineage (NCBI taxonomy): Eukaryota > Metazoa > Chordata > Aves > Charadriiformes > Scolopacidae > Tringa > Tringa tobata. The sequence goes on from JAHREE010000179.1 coordinate 4,558,742, forward strand.
GGATCAGAGCCCTGATATTTGAAGTCAAGACCTGGCTTAACGATGTTGCTTCACGTGCAGCTTTCTCAGGTGATGCATGGCTCATCTTTCCTGAGCCGTGGAGATCTCATAGAGCCTGTAACAACAAAATCAATTGTCAGAACAAGCTTCAGCAGATGACTCCCCACCGCCACTAATTACTTTTCGTAGTGGTACCTTGCCTTCCCCTCTGTCCTATCCCCATGCTTATGAAGCACTTCCCCTCTCCCTCATTTACTTCTGTGAGCCATGAAGCTCTCCTGACATTGACAGTAGATCCCAGGGCCAGTTACAGATTGAAGCAAGGCTACTGTTCACCATGCTTATCTCACTTCCAAATTGTTTAATAAATCTCTTCTTCTTCATAAGGAATCGCAGAGGGCCTGTGTCTAACTCTTTCTGGAGGGAACGTGATGATATAACCACATTTAATTATCTCAAACAACTAGAATTCCGTAACATAAATATGACAATAAACAAAATGTTGTTGAAAACTACATAGCATAAGGATAATGCCATAAGCCATTAAAATACATTTATCTTTTAATTGCCATATTAATCAGTTGATCCTGTGGGCTGTAAACTTATCACAAGTTTGGGCTGCATTAGGAATGGGCCATAAAATTCTAACTGCAAACCCTCGTGCCGCTTACTAAACTGTGACTAATTCTACCTGTTCTGGCATGATTGTCAACCTTCTCCAGTTGTCTTAATATCTTGGTATAAAGCTTAGTTTGACTGTTTTATTACGCTTGTGCCTTGCTCTGTGATGTCTCATTCCCCATCCCTGGAGGGGTTCAAGGCCAGGCTGGATGGGGCTTTGAGCAACCTGCTCTGGTGGGAGGTGTCCCTGCCCAGGGCAGGGGACTTGGAACTCAATGGTCTTGAAGGTCCCTTCCAACTCTAACCATTCTATGATTCTGTGATTTCTTTTGTGTAAGTGCTGTTACTAGTAGTCAGCTACCTGAAGAAGCCCAGGGGCTACACTCTTCTCTTTAGGGTACAATTATTCCTGGAAAACATTGGAAAATCCATAGGCTTTCCAGATGACTGTGTCTAAATGTAGGAACTATTTTCCATGGAAACAATCATCAAGATTAACGGTCTCTGTGATTCATTATTCACTGTATTTTAAGGAATATTATCTGCAACATAAGCCGTCAACAAATTAAACGGAGGTTGGGGTCATGATCCAATCTTTCAAGATCATATAGGGTGTCTCTTATGCTGCTCAAAGGACATTTTGTGTGTGTGCATTCAACTGACTCTCAACAGGATTGTTCTGAAATTTCTTGGTGGGTCTGTAAATGTGACTGAAGTGTATAATCTGTCTCCCTGTGACAGCCTGACACTCTCCGCCCAAAATGTCAGGAGGCTTTGAACGTAAACTTACATACCCTATAGATCTTGGTCCAGTGCCCTTGACCATAGAGTCAGGAAAAAAAAGATGAACAACCACAACAGCCCCAGAAAGCAGATGAACCTTGAGGAAAACAGATTTCGGGAGCGCTGTATTTACACAGAGCAGTTACCCAGGGGCAAATGGTGAATCTCCAAATCATGTGTTGATGAAAAGCTGGAGTAGCACAGAAGTTGCCAGTCTTTCTGAATGCTGAGCAAAGGAATTTTATTAGAATCAGAGAAGTATAGTTATTTTGAGACTTGCTCTCTTTCTGCATCTGTGTCTCTTTCTACCATCTCTGCTATTCGTTAAATGTCTGCCAAGAGCCTGGCTGCCCTCTAAAGCCTGGCTTCTAGCTGCAGATTTAAAGAAATAATATAAGTGCTTTATACTTTTTGCTTCATAATATACTCCTGCTAACTTTTTGTGAGATACATAGAATGAGGACAACATTAAAGAGAACGGAAGGACCAGTTTTCCATTCCTTCAAGTTTTGTTTTTCTAAAACTACAGAAGATTTATCTGTTTCATAATCCACATAACTGAAATGCTGATCAGTAGCAGCCTTGGAATGAGACCTTAACTGAAGATCGTAGGATGATCATATAGTTTACTCTGTGGGCCTTAGATCAGGCCCTTAGGAAAATTGTTTTTAAAGTCCATTGCTCTGTAGGACCACCTGGTTGCCATCCTCATGGAGAGGTGTTCAAAAGCAGACCCAAGTATGGTTATCATCTCTCAGGATTTTCACGAGGTGGGAGCTACACAGGAGCATCGTGTTGTACTGAACTTTCAGGGAGTTATTTAATTTAATATGCCTCTGGGGTTTTCTGTGACACTGGAAACAGATTCAGAATTTAAAGCATACAGTATTAAAAAGAAAACAAACCAAATTTAAGATGGGAAAGGCTTTTCTCATAACAAAGCCAATTTTCTTATGCGTTCCACCGGGAGATCAGCAGTAGGAGTTAACACAAAGGTGACACACAGGTAAATGGCTCTAGCAATCGAATCTTCACTGTTCTGGGTGTCCCATGCTCACTGTAAGGGAATATGTCATCCAAAGCAGGCTACCCAGTGATTCACTCATGACAGGATGTGCTTTTGTCCCATTTGGGACTATAAACCTATTTGGATTGTGTATATATTTGCATAGATATTGGCTCCTGCTTTACTAACAGGGGAGAGGCATAAAAGGGAACTTCCCTTGGAATGGCAGGAAATAAATTTTTTATATTTACGGGTTCCCCGTAATCTTAAGGTCAAGTTTACCAGCCAGCAAAGGGGGTAAGAGTGGCCGTACTTTTTAATTAACCCATTTTCTTTTCCCTATGGCTGTCAGTAAATTTACATTTGGCTGGGAGAATCCGGTGTCCGTTGGCAGCACGGGCACGGGGAGGTGTGCAGCTCGCACAGACTGCAGCCTGGATCCGTGCTGAAACCCCAAGCTCTGAATTTCATCCCTAGGCTGTTCCATGCCCCCACGACGTCTTTCAAAGTCTTCTAGGCTCTGGTTCATTGTGTTACCTTTGTCAGGCTGAAGTGCAGTAATTTATATTTGTCACGACTGCCCTTCAGCTGGTGTGGCGCAACCTTGGGCTTTTTTGTCTTGTCTTTTTTATCAGTGGAGGAGTCCGGTATTTTGAATAATTAAACCCACATAAATAGTTGATCTTGGCGATACGGCGTACGACGCTGAGATGTCTTATGTAAAAGCCACGTGCTTTTGCTTCTACTGCCTCATTTGCTTGAACTAGATTAAAAAAATTGTTGTCATGAAAAATTAAAGATGATAATAATAGGCATTATTATCCTGTTTACTACATGCTGCTAATATGGAGAGATTTAGATTTCTCCTGAGGAATGGTTTGATGTATATTTGTTTTCAATTAAATTTGCATATGCCGCTTTAAAGAGAAAGATGCTCTATTTATCTCTCTATTTGCTTTCACTGAGGAGGGAACAAAAGTTCCATACTTCTCCCCCTTTGCTGCATCGCTGCAGGAGAGCCCTGTATTGTGTATCATAAAGAGATTGGGAAGCTGGGTAATTAATCATGAGCTTTTATGTAATAGAAAGTTTAAAATTCATTAGCTTTATATCAGAGCGAGTGTTATGAGGGAGAACATGTTGTGAATGAGAGGGAGAGCCTTATAATTAAGGAAGTGTGTAAATAATAATGAAAGTCATTAGTGCCATTCAGTTTGTAAGAATGTCATAATGTAATTGGAGCATTAAAGTGAAATTTGCGATGACAAACATTAACGATACAAAAGAGAGAAAATGTGGTTATCTTTAGTTTGACAGATAATGTCAGCTTTCTTGCAAGGCCCAGATGGCGCGCAGGGAAACGTTAGGAACAGTCGTATTTTAATATTTTTATGATGTGATATTTGGGAATATCACCGTGTCACAAACGCACGAGGAGGTTTGGATCCCTGAAGCAATAGTGCACAGGGACCCGATGCTGAGCGACCGAGGGAAGAGAGAGGGAAAGTCTTCCCATCGACGCAAGATCGTTGGTGCAATCGAGGTGAGGGCTGGTGTAGGACAAAGCTGTTAAGTTTTCTGTCTCCCTCTCTCTGGATATGCACTTTGAATCTCTCCTTCCGATAAAAAAAAAAAAAAAAAAAGAAGAGAGGGGGAGGGAGAAAAGGAAGAAAATGATTTAACAATTATGCTGGAAATTATATGATGCTAAAATTGTACCGTGTTCTGCTCTTTCAATGAAGGGACTTTCTACAGTGTTGCGCGTTGCAAAGGCTATAATTTTAGGGCGTGAAAAAATGTAGATTCCAAACAAAGGAAAATTTAAATATGTCTAGTGGATAAGGCAAGGCGAAACAAAAAGAAGGCAGCTGGAGAAAATTTGGGGGAACTGTATTATTTTAAGGGCAGTGGCTGAGAAATAACTATGCTTAAGACTCTAAGACCTGAAAAGCCCAAGACCTTAAAGTATCTTTGCATTCTTTCTGTGAAGTTCAGCAATGTGGGGTTTCATACTGCCCCCATCGCTTCGTGTTGTCTCAGCCAGCAGGTGGAGGGAGGTCATCCTGCCCCTCTGCTCTGCCCTGGGGAGGCCCCATCTGGAGCACTGGGTCCAGTTCTGGGCTCCCCAGTTCAAGAAGGACAGGGAACTGCTGGAGAGGGGACAGCAGAGGGCTACAAAGA
>JAHREE010000179.1:4598109-4627346 GCA_033628505.1 Tringa tobata
AAATAATATATAAATATAATAGTCTTGTATTGGGACCTCTCAAAGTGTCTGTTACCTTTGCTAGAGGGGATTTGAGCTGTAACTGTAGAAATTGGTTGGAATACGAGCTTGGAAAACTTACTCTGCATTAAAACAAGCTTGATACCAATTGCCTTTGGATATGGAGAGCCTAATTGCACAATTTCCAAGCAGCAAATTTAAATGGGGGAGGGAATATAACGTGTGGTCGGTTGTTTGTTGGGTTTTTTTTTTAACCTTATATAGATTTATGCTTTGCTTTTTTTTTTTTCTGGAAATAATATTTCTTTAGCTGCAGGCTAGTTTTGTTTCAGAAAACGGTACTAGGATAAATAGGAATAGCTACTGTGTTTGATTCCAGTAATTGAAAGAGACTTTTGGAGGGAAATGATATATTTTTTTTTTTTTGTCTTTCAGTTCTTATGTGGAAGCTTTTTGCTGTTTTGCAGTCGGTGATTGTCCACTAAGGCAGTTCTAGTGGTTTAGCGCAGGTCTGTTTCATCAGCATAATGCTGCTTTGCTGTTAGCAATTATTTTCTTTCAGGCTTTGCCAATTAAGCTAGCGCTAGTGAAAATGCACCTAATTTGTCAAAAAATGGCAGGATGAAATATAGGGGCCATTATATAAATTGGGAAAAGGAAAAATCAGGAAAAGCATATGTGAGACTTGGTGATACCTGGTCCATTCCTGCAGCGTTTTCGTTCCAGTTATGCCTCCATTCCCTGGTGATTTTGGAAGAAGTGTAAAGCAATTGACCATAAGTTATAGGTCATCTATGTCTTGAGTATTGTGTATTTAAAAAAAAAAAAAAAAAATCTTCTTTGGGAGAAGCTGCCGAGAATGTTTTGTGCAAAGATTATGTTGTAGTGAACGAAATTGTTTTTTTGTTTTGTTTAGATTTGAGTTGTTTGTTTCCTCCGTGGATTTAAATGGTTTGTGTTTGGTACAACTGGTTATTAATGAATGATGATGGCTCAGCTCATTTCTTACCTGCAGTCTGCGTAGACCAAATTCCTTAAAGGCATGTACCCTCAAAATGTAGACTTTTGGTGCTCGGGTTTTCTAGTAAAGTCTTTAAGCTATAGGAGGAACTGAGTAAAGAAATAGGTTAAGTTGAGCTTATATTTCCTGTGTGTAAAGCAAAATGGACTTAATCCATGGTTACCTGAGAGGATAGAATTGCCAAAGAGAAGGCATTGAAGGAAGAAAGAGTGGGGATAGCTTGACTTAGAGAAACAAAAAATGTTTCAAGAACTCCTGCATTAAACTAACATATATATATATAGTTCAAATCAAAATGAATGTAAGCTTTATATTATTTCACATTTCGTTAGGTATAACGTACCACAAATGGCTTGAATTTTGTCACCTAGAACTGTGCTGGATACCTGTGGTCCCACCACTTCCCTCTGTGATGGCTCCCAGGCTCTGCAGGAGCTCTGATTGCCCTTGGTGCTGCTGAGACCCCTCTGTGGGGAACCCAGGCTCATTTACACTGCCTTGTCGGTCAGTGTTTCATTCTGAAATAAGGAGAGCCCAGAAGGAGTTTTGTCATGATATTCACTGCCTTTAAACTGGTTTTAGTGTTTGTGGAAACGGAGCTCCTCTCGTGCATTCACCACTGAGCATCGATGGGTGGGAGAACATCTCTCTGCATAGAGTGCAATCCTGGTGGAGGGAGAGCATGAGAGAGATTGTTGAAGCAGACCATTGGTTGATAAAAATTAGACTAGATTTAGATAGTAATGGCAATAGCATATAGCTGTTTAACCAGCAGTTAAAAGGAATTGGCTTCTTTAATCCTAGCAGCACATAATAAGATGGCGTGCAGTTGTTTCCTGCAGGAAGAGAGAACTATTAAGAAATTGGGAAAGCTGTTTAAAACAAAAACTCTTGGCACAAGAAGAAAAACGTACAAAGTATTTGATGTATAGGATGGGATGATGGAGAAAGTGTGCTGGCAAGGCAGTGAGTGGGGTTCTTGAACAATCCTTACAGCAAGATGGCTGAGAGCATCCTCCCCAGACCCCCTCTAATCTTCAAGTAAAGCTGTCAGTCTGTAAAGAAGACTTCGTGATACAATTATCTTTGATGGCTGAGAAACAGACCTGATTATCTGGAAACATGAGTTTCAGTCCCCTTTCCCTGTAAATGGTATTTTTTTTCTATGTTGGCTATTGTTTTGGTTACAGGATTTGGGGAAGGTGACTTGTGTGTGTTGCGAGGAAAGCGTGGCTGGGAACCACTGTCTCTCTCTGCTTGGAGGCTCCGGAGCTGTGCTGTTTTCCACCATCTAACAGTCAGACCAGTGAGTTTAATGAGCCTGATTTTTAGGGAAATTTGTCAGTTTTATGTCTGGGAATGAGAGGACAAATTGGTGTACGTGGTTGAAATGTGGTAAAATGATGTTCCGAAGGCCGGGCTAAAGCACACAACTCATTCCAAGGGTGTTGGATTAGCTTGTTAAAAGTTTGGGTGTTACTCTGTTCCGAGCGAACTTGCGTGATTGACATTTATTAGCCAGATCACTCAAAGCCTTGTATCTTTTCATGCTGATCCTGGAAGACTTCAAATGGTCATCGTGACAGATAAAAGAACGTTTTTTTGAGCCTTTTCTTAAGTATTAAAACAAAACAGGCTCTCCCTATGGGCTGTCTGTATTTATTTTCCTGGGTAAAGCTTCTAGCTTTGCAGAAATATAACAAGCTAGAGGGAAAATCGTCATTACTACTTGACTGAAGATGATGACATTGACATGAGGTCTTCTGACAGGGGATTAAAGTGGAAAATATCAGTGGCAATCCGTTCGGAACAAGAGGGATCCCTTTGGAAAAAAGGAACCAAGTGTAAACCACAAAGAGTTGCTTTGTTTCTTGTTGTTTGTTGGTGGATTAGTTTTTTCTTTTTTCAGTTGTTAGATTGTTCTTAGCCCTGCTGTAATTTGTAAATACTGGATTTCACGTGCCGGTTGGAAGGAAAGCTAGTGCTATTCCGAGACAGAGGCTTTAGCTGGGATGCTGCTCCTCACGTTGTCTAGTTGCATCTTTTAAAAGGCAACTGATCATTGTGTAGGATCTGAAACCCAATCCAATATATATTCCAATGTGCCCCCTTTTCATCAAATTCGACCACTGTTGCCCCCCATGGTTGGTTGTTGACCTGCTCAAGGTGGGTCAGTGGCCGCTGCGCTACTGCTCGTGCACAGATGCTCATGCTTCTGTAACTTCTGGGGAAAAAAAAAATAATTGCATCTGCTGACAGTCTTTATTAAACTGCCAACAATAAATGAATCTAAATAGCCTTTTACCTGCAGAGGTCTGTGGCACACAGGAGCAGAAGGCGTAGGCAGTCTCCGTATCTGTTTTTGCAGCGATGATGGAGAGGGGACAAAGTGACGACAAGAGGAGGTGGGAAGTAAAATAAGTCTTCCAACATTTCCTTTACAAGTATTTTTTGCCCCTTGGTTTTTTAAGGGTTAGTCTTCAGTCTTTTAGCAACCAGCAAACCTGTAGAATTCCACGTTCTCACAACCTTGATTTTAAACATATTTTTGATGCATGTTGGTGTGAGGGCTGGCGTGGATTATTATCCTGCCATGATAATACACAGCAGCAAACTTGGCTTCTAAGTGCATCCGTGTATTTCTATGGAAAATGTGTGAAACCAGTGAGAAGGAGATTGCAGTACCACCTGCCTCGTGATACAGGTCCTGATGACTAGGGCTGACAGCCGAGTCGTAGTGTGTTCAAACTAAACCGCTGGATTACAATTTACTTGCCTTTTTTTTTTTTTTTTGAGTGGGATGGTAGTTTTTTGGGGGGTTGCTTTGGGGTTTTTTCGCTACAATAGGTTTTATATCCTGAGGATTGTCTCTGAAGCCACCACAGAGGGTTGAAGCGCTTGTTTTCAGTGTGAAATGTGAGATTTTCATAGATTTGCTTGTTGCTAGGAATGGGAATTTTTAAGTAAATATCGAATAACAGGAACTTTATGCTTTAAGCCAGGAGAGTTTGGCAACATTGAGGGTTGTGTGGACTGATAATCTTAAGATAATGCCCAGGTGAATTTCCAGTGGTTTCCAGGAGTCTGATGAGTTAGTTAGCAATAATGAATCAAAGCTATCTTTATACCTATGGGTAAGGTATATATCCCATAGAGGAAGTCATGACTGCCATATGTGGGCTCATACCATTCATGTGAGTGGAGAAACCACTATGGGACGAGAAGATCCTGATGTTGACGATGAGCCAATTTTCAATTAGAGGAGCTCTTGAGGCTCAGATGATTTCACCAGGACACTTAGCAGCTTTATTTAGAGAAAAATGCTTCGGGTTTCACTCTGGCAGGGTTCGGTCTGGCCTGCTGCTGCCTGCTCTTGGTTAAGAGTATGCTGTTTGGCCTCAAAGCCTGCTCGTCATCTTCTCTTCTGAGAGAAGACGTGTTGATACTCACCGGAGTGTAAGGATTTCAAAATTCCTGCTTCAGTACGTGATACCTCTGAGGACATCAAAACATTTCCTGATACATAACAAAGAAAGGGCTTACTCTCCTGTGGTGGGCTTGCAGGGTTTTGTCAGATGTCTCTTTGTTTAATTTTGGTTGATGGTCAGCTATCAGTTCTTCATTGAAGAGACCCTTCTGATGCCTTTGCTCGTGTTTTCTGTTCTATGATTTTTTGACATCTCTTCTTCCTGGGTATAGTTTTTAAGCTCCTGCATTAAATTAAGTCTATTTCTTCCCACAGACTTTTCTTGGAATCTGCGTGGTGTGTGTTACAGGAACATATGTGACCATACACACCTTCTTCCAGCCTTTTCTTTCTCTTTGAGCTCTGGCAGCAGCTGCTCAAGCTCGGTAGTACCCTCGGCTTCTAAAGTTAAAATCCTGTTAATAAAGAAAGCAGGTTGAGTAAAAAAAAAAAAAAAAAACAAAACATCATTTCCATCACACCACACAATATTTGCTCATCACCTGATGCTTATAAATTCTGTACAGACAGATTTTATTTCCATTAAAGTGGTTCTGCAAATGGCTTGGTGGGCACCTGTGTTTTCCGTTGCATCGCGGCGGTGCGGTCCTCAAGTTGCTTTAAGGAACCGGGCTGAAATGTTGCTGCAAGCTCTCGTTGGGTGATGCTAAGATGCCAACACCCCTGTGAAATTTTTGCTCGCTTGCAAAGAGAGGTGGTGGGTTTCTCCTAGCAACCAGCCCTGCGTGTTCTACCTGAGGATCAAAAACACAAGTGCATTTGTTCAGCCTCTTGCGTCACTTCGGTACGGAAGGTTTCGACAGCCAAATCATCGCTGGCCTTCCTGTTGATGTGCAAGAGAATAATCCAGTCTGTTTTTCCATAGTGGTGCTGCCACTGCAGGACTGAGAATAGTAAAAAGTGCATTCATCACTGAATAACCAGATATCCTGGAGACGCGCGAGGAAGGGACCTATTTTCAATGAGAATGTCTGACTCTTAGTGGCTGTTTTCTGACTGATTCCTCTTTGCTATTTATACCTTCCCTGAAGTATTTTATAGAAACCCGAGTCCCTTTGAAAACCCACCCAAGCAACCAGAAGTGTATCTTACGTATTGTAGCATGTAAATGATTAGTCATCACTTGCAAATTGCCTAATGGAGGAGGAGGAGGAGGAAATTTATATTGAGGAAGGTGAAGAGCTCGGTTGTGACTGCTATACGTCTCAGTTCTTCCTGCCTTCCCCCTCCCTCCCCCTGAAGATAATGATGAAGGATTTTTTAAAAGAATCATCATCCTAAGAAAAATTGTCATTGCGGGTTTGAAAAATGATAGCTGCACACTGTAAGCTTATTTTTCCACTTGCTTATGTTTTCTTGGGGAAATTTATGGGGGTTTTTTAGTTGTTTTAATTTAAGATTCTGTGGTCTTCCTGTACATTGCCATTGAAAAATGATGTTGGCATCTGATCTTAAGTGTAACAATATGGGGAACTCAGTTTATGAAGAAATATGTCTTTGGTAAAGCGTGATAAGATTATGTTGAGCATCTGTGGCACAAGACCAGAAATACTGTTTATTGGAGCCTTGGCAGAACTCTTCGCTGGCTGGATATGATCCCCTTTGGTTGCTTGGTTTGTTGTTGTTTTTTTTTTTGTTTTGCTCTGTTTGTTTGTCTTATGAATAGTTAATTTGTGACACATAGCAATACTGAAGAATCCTGAGATTATTTTTTTGTGCCCTCATTTTGGTGCATCTATCTATTGTTTAGTTAGTTGTGGAGGGTTTTGATTTGCAGCAGTCTGTCCCCTGACTGGCATTTTGCTGGGTGAAACTATGATAACACTGTATTTCCTTGGCTTTCTTGCTTTGTGGTTGGTTTTGGTTGATTTATTTTTATTTTTTTTTCCCCTATCTCTCTTTTGGAAGTGTGAGGGAAAGCGTTAATGGAAGGGTTAAAAGTTTTTAAGTCGGTGGTTTATTCACTCTCTTCTCTCTGAGTATTGGCTCCGTGAAATACATTTGCATGTGCTTTAGTGCTTAGGCATAATTTTCCATATTGTTCCTTTGCCACTCCCATCATGATCCTGTATTTGTCAATGAGATAAAATTTATGAGAATGTTCTGTGATAAACACTGAAAAGCAGGTGGGGAAGACATACTTTGTATTTCTCTGTAGAGAGGTACTTTGTGTTATGCTGTACAAATAGAAATACTTTTTTATAAATCCAAATTTGCAGACTGGTCGTGGGAGTTTCTGCAGCTGCCTGCCGGCCTCCTCCCTGCACTGGAACTCTCAGAGAGAGCAGGACTTGTTTTTTGTGATAGGCTAAATTCCAGTTCTGGCGCATGAAATTCAGTTTTTTGGGGTTTTTTTGGACGTGCCGGGCTCTAGCGCGCTGCCACGTACCGTACAGCAATTGCATGTGCAAAATCCCATGTGCCATTTAAAATGTGCCGCAGAAACAAGGAGGATGGTTTCAGTCTCTGGTTTTGGGTTTGGTTTTTTTTTTTTTTCCCTCCAAGTGGGATGATGGGTGTTTTCTTGCTGTTTGCTGATTTGGTGTGCTTGCACGAATTGCTTCACCCGTCGTTTCACGTGCAAGCCTGGAGAAGAGGTGCCAGGTGTATCGAGACAGTTCGGCACACGGCCATGGCTTTGTAAATCGGTCAGATTCATCCCCAAAATGCTCCTTTTCTCAGGTTCAGCTGGCAAACACAACCCTGATGAAGAGCATAAATTGCACTGTTGAGGCAACTCATTCTTCAGGTTTATTTTCCAAACCCTAACCTGGAGATCTCCTTTTTTTTCCCCTTCTCTCACAGTGCCACAAAAGAAAGTTCTCCTGGTGGCCGTTGTTGGGAGGGGGGAATAGGATTTCTTCCTTCTCCTCCTCCCATTCCTGATCATCTCAACTTTTTATTCAGTTTATTAAATGAACATCTCGATTCGCTACCCTGGGAAAGCAGGTCACTTTCTAAAAGCACCCACCTAGCTTCTTTTTTTCAGTTGAAACTCTGATTGGAGCAGAAGCCGTAGTTCAAAAGCAGCCGAGTCCTTTTCCCTCGTACCCTCCTTGCTTTCTGTTGAAGCAAACAGATGAGCTTATGTATATAAATATGTATATGTGCTTTTTTTAATGAGAGGTGCTAGAATTCACTAAAAAAGGTTAAAATTGAAATGAGTAATCTTCGGTGCATAATGCGACTGTTAATTTTAGCTCCCTGCGTAGGAGCTGTTATGACTTGAACAGCCGGCTCTAGCCTTCATTAGAGAAGAAGCAGGCAGTTTTGAGACAGGTGGAGCTGGATCAAGCTGTGAAAGTGATTTGCTGGAAGCTGGTCATTAGTGTTAGAAATCTGGTCCCTCTCTATCGCATCCTTACCTCGTCCCGTGGTGGTTGTTACCCTTCCTTTTGTTGACTTCTCATCTTTTTCCAGGTTGACTATGATCCACCACGCTCTGTGAAGGACCAGCATGGAGATGGGCGCTTTGAACTGTTGATGGGGACATGGGACTCACGTCGTCGTTGATCACTTGTGTGGACCCAGCCAGCCAAGAGCACCAGAAGGCGCTGGAAAGACAGTGGGAATTATAGCAGTTTTTCAGGTAAACGGCTTCTTTCCCGCGGCTGATCAACGATGAGTGTCCTTGGTCTTGAGACCACTGTGTGAGCACGTAGGTGAGCTGCGGGGGGGCAACGTGCCCATGAAGAACTTGTGTGTGTTTCTTGATGTGAACCCGTAACAAATTAAGGGTTGTTTAACAGTTTCAGGTCTTGCCGTTCGTCGTGGGTTGAATTTTTTAGCGAAGCATTGCAAGTTTCATTTACAGCTGCGGAACGGCCGATACCATGGGGCTTCCTAGGGAAGGGGGGGTGGGAGGAAGGAGGAGAACTCAAAGCTTGAATTGGCTTACTGTCAGCTAATTTGTGAGCTTCATATTCCAGTTGGTTGATTGAGGAACTGTGTAGCTTCATTTCTCGTGAAATCCACGATTCTTCTTTAATCGGGAAGATGATGTGGGAAAGGTTTTATTATTTTATTTGCTTACAGCGTCAAAAGCAAACATTGGAGGAAGTTAAGTTTTTATTACTCAGTAGGTCGGGTTTTTTTCCCCACTTAAAACGTAGCTTAAAAAAATAAAGGTAAGTAGTATCAGATCTGTTGAACGTTAATTACAAGCTGTAAAAAGAAACATGGCAAAGTGTAGTTTTGCTTAATAGCCAGTGTTTCATTGTTGAGAAGTGACAAGGTGTTGCAAAAGACCCTTTCTGAAATAGCTCCCTTTCTCAAGCACTGTTGTTTTTCCTGAAGATACTTCTTAAGCCAAATGGATGGGGGAAGGAAAAGTTAAATTATTCATGAGTCTCATTTGACAATTGATCAGTGGAGGAGGCTTCAAGAGGGAGCTGGGGGTAGAGAGAGAAAATAATAATAGGCTTTAACTTGAAAAGCCTTTAAAGCTTCTGTACAACAACCCATTGTGAGCTGAGACTAAATGCAGTTCGGTTAAGATATCTTCATTAGAAATACCTGCCAAGGGCTTCCTGTAGGATTTTCATAGTGCTGGAGAGTGACATGGGGTTTGGGAAGAGGCTTAGGATTTTAATAATGGAGCTGTCAGTTTGATGCCTGAAAACGCTGACCCTGAGAGCTTTATTGCCAAATTTAGATTTCATATTTATATTGAATTATGACCTCTTCAAATATGTATGTATAAAATGGTAGTGAGCACCATGGGCTTCTGCTATGTACAAAACCCATGGTTGAGTGCTAAAAAGAGTGTTGTTGCTCACGCTTTGTTTCTATTTCTGTGGTTTATTTATTTGTTTGACTACTCTTTTTTACTTAAAAAAACAAAAAAAAAAAAAAAAAGAAAAAGGGCAGGGGAGGGTGAAATCGGGAGGAGGGAAGCACTGAGGTGCCAGAGACCTGGAATTCTGAATGGGTCCTTCCTGCATGGTGCTGTTGAGCTCTATAGCAGAAAGTCCTTCACCCTCCATGCCTGCACCTCTGCAGTCCTGGGGCTGGGGTGGGAGAGACATGAGGTTGGAAGACCTTACCTTAAATCAGCTCTCCAAGACTTGTTTAACCTGGCACTGTTCTGCTGGTATAGACAGCCAATATTGTCGATTCAGTACATCTCTTCAGTACCCCTTTCCGCTCCTGAGCCGTGTATTTTGGTTTGCTTAACAAAGGAAATTAAATGACTTGGGAATTTAAAAAAAAATAAATATCGTAATTTAAAAAAAAAACACAGATAATTCACCCCTAGTGTTTTTGTGTGTGTTTGTGTCGTGATATCTTGACCTTTCAGGTCACCAAATCTTGTTATTTTAATTTCTGTCTGGAAGAATGTCTGATCAAGGAAAATCAAACCAGGAGACAGCAGAGGAAGCTGCGAAAGAGCAGGAGACTGCCATCTCTGAAGGGAACATGGACAACTGTATCCTTAATAAATCTGAAAGCTCGGAAGTAGAGGAGAAGGAGGAGAAGCTGAGCGATGCCAAGACAGAGCTGCAGGTAAGACAGGAATAGTGAATGGGTGCGTTAAATATCAGTGTGCTATCATTGTCTTTCCATTTCTATGTCCTTTTTCATTGCCTATGCTTCCCCTATTTTTCCTCTCTTAATTTTGAGACTGTCTCTTTCTTTCTTTTTTTTTTTTTTTTAAAGATTGTTTATTTTTTTGGTTTTTTTGGGTCCTTTTACCTCCCTATAAAATAAATGCTGTTATTTGTTGTACCCTTTAAGCTCTTTAGGCTGCTGTCCCTGTTATTAATTTTTCTGAGAAGTTAATTCCTAGACATCTGTGTTAAAGCTTGGTGAAATATTTGGCTGTTTTCCCTCTTTGGGGATTTAGAAAACTACCTTGGTCTCATGAATTTACAGGTAATACTTAATGAATAATTACTTAATGTGTGGTTTGGTTTGTAGGTGTTACTGCCAACAAAAAGTTGTTATGCAAAGCCTAAGAAGGTAATTTGAAAAGAAGACTTTATTGGATGAGGGGGTTTTAATCCTTTTTGCTCAATTGAATATAAAAATTAAGGGGGAGACTACAATTTAAGAGGCATTTGGAGAGGGGGAGCGTTTACTTAAGTCTGCATTTTCTTACATTTTTATTATATTCAGAATTGCAGAAAACTGTACGGTGTGTTTTTATTGGGTTTTTATACCTGTTCTTAAAATGAATGAAGTGAGCAGAGATGATTCTTGGTTTTCCCTGCTTTCCAGACTGGGTTTGGGGAAATAGTTTTCGCAGTCAGCAACTGTTTAAAATGCCATTTAGGAGTGGTTTAGTCTCTTTTTTTTTATTGTTAATGCTCTTGCCATGCATATTCTCCACTGAAGTGATAACTGCTTCTCTTTTTTGCTCTATCCAGAAACGAGGTGCAAATCAGAACCAGCAGAAAAAGAGATCCAAGGTAAGGGTCCATCTCTGTTTGGAACTGCATGCCATGGTAGGAGAAAGAATTCCAATCAAATGTCTGTCTGCAATTGAAATTCTGGCCTTTCATCACTTGTGTAGTGGTTGGGGTTTTTTGTTTATGATGGTTGGTTTGGTGGGTTTTCATTCCCTCCCCGTTACCCCGTAATGTTGTTTCACAGAGGCAGGGGACTTCCTCTAGGTAGAATGGGTCAGGCTCCCCTTTATTTATCCTTCATACTTTTATGCTGCCAGGCTCGCTGTGTGCTTGTGTGTGACACTGGGGATGGAAAAAGCTCATTCCTTTTGCTTCAGTAATTAACATTTTTGTTTGAATTTTATTTTAACGGACTAATCTTGACATAAAGAAGCAGAGACTGGCTAGCTCCCTAAGGAGGAGGGGAGAGGAGAAGGAGCTTCTAGGAATGACAAAAAAGCCCGAAAAACTTCTTTTAATTTTCCAAGTGCAGATCCATAAAACTTGCACATTTTATTGTCCGTGTTCCGTAGATATGATACTGTTAGAAGAAAGAGGGGAAAAAACCCAAACCACAGAACAAACAAGCCAAAAACCCAAACCTAAACACCGGAACGAACCTTTAGTTTAACTTTATGTTAAATTACCTTCAGCGTCGGATTATCTGTTCTTTGCTGTTATGATTTTTGGTGGGAGAGAGTGAACTGTAGCAGAAATTATTAAAATCAAAGAAACCTACCACTTCCCCTGTGTGGCAAATGGCTCATTGCTTGGAATCCGCTTCTGTGTGCATCAAAGGCAGATAGAATTTCACTGGCTGGGGTGGGTAGTAGTAATTTGGGATATTTAGGGACAGCTGATGTACGCAGTTTATGTGACTTGGGGTCAGTAGTAGTGTTCTCTGTTTTGTTTTCTCTCTCTTATTCAGTCAGGAGCTAAGGGAAAACTCGTCCGGAGTCTTGCTGTGTGTGAAGAGTCATCCCCTCGCCCGGGAGTGGAAAATATTCATGATAATCAGGTACACTTGCCATCATTGCTCTTAGCTGCATGGTTGACCTCCATGTTCAGTTGCATGATTATGTTACTTAATTGGGCATATTTAGCAAAGTCTGTCTTGGGGGAAAATTTACATCTGACAGTGAACACGTTTTTATGAAGTTGTCTGGTTTAGCGTGAACTTTATTTTGCAATTTTAGTTTTATACTATATCACAGGGTGTTGTTTGCTTTTTTTTCCAGACCCCCTGAAAATTTCAGCAAATGGAAAAGAATTCAAAAGAATTCAGATTTTAAAATTTAAAAAGATAGTAACAATCAAAAAGAATATTAATATATGTTCTTTTCTCTAAGGCTCTCTCTTTCGAGGCTGCACCAGATACAGTTATGAATATGCTCTGGTTTCTGGTTCCTCTGAGACTCCAGTTCATATCAGTGTCCCCCTTCACATAAAATTCATAGGTCTTTTGCTCTCTAAAATACTTTGTTAGAGCCAAAGATGCCTCCTACTGAGTGACATTCATTTTCTAAACTCTTGGTGTAGATTTTCCGGTATCAAAAAGCGTGTATTTGAGTTTATCTGTACTGGTAGTGTTGTATTCCCAGTAGCTGGTAGAGTTCTGTCCCCTGCACCTCTCACCTTGGACGATAACACTGGTGACAGTCTTTGGAGGCTAACTTCGAAAAATATCCCTAAAAACAAAAGTAAAAATCTCAAATGCTCTTCTTCGCTTGCCTGGTAAGAGGAAGGCTTAAAAACCACCCTAAACCAAAATGCCATGAGCACTGCCTACAGTTCATGAGATGTTTATGTGCAAATGAGATCAGCCATCGAGAGAGCTTGAGCAAGTGACTTCTTGTGAGCTTAGCACAATATCAAAACATATCACATTTAAGTGTACTTTCTCACCATGACTTGAAACGAAGCAAATCCAGCTCTCCTCTTAGCTCCTAAGTACGGAGAGGTTTTTCTATTTTTTTAAAAAAAAGGTTGGTTTTTTTGTTGTGGGTTTTTTTGTTTTTTTGTTTTTTTGAAAGACCAAAAACCAGGTTGTTTAGCAGGGGGACGTCTACATGTTCTGCTGCTCTACAATGATGCTTCTGCAGTGGGCAGGCGGGTTATTTGCTCGGTTGTTCTGTTGTAGGTATTACGCTTTCTGCTTAGACTTGCATTACTCAAGGCGCGTGGCTTTTGTTCTGCTTTCATTTGTATTTCCTCTTGTTTAATGGAGAACGGAAAGGAGAATAATACGAAGAGATTGTACTGAGCACCGCTTGGTAGTTTATAATGTACTGCACAGGACCTGTATTAAACATCAGAGAAAACTGGCAGGTTTGGAGGTAAAATCCCTGTCCGGATTGCACCCCGACGCCAGGCAGAGGAGGGGTTCCTGTCCCACGCAGCCTCTGGTCTTACCAGCCTTGGCCCAGCTGTGGCAAAGGTTTCTTTGACCATCTCAAAACATCTAGGGGAGATAAAATGCCTCCCCGGACCGACCCCTGCATTCATTTCCTACAGAGACAATTGGCTCGGTGTGATTAATTAGATAGGAATTGCGCTTCTGCTGTCGCAGGCGTTTTACTGATGCATCTGGCTCAGCTTTGCCATGGAAAGCTGGACCTGCAGGCTCCTCCTTGGACTGGCTGAAGGACACAGGAAGTTTTGTGCCAGCCGAATTGCTTTGCTTTCACTTTAGAGGAGAAAAAGCTTATTTTCGGTTTGGATTTTATTTTGATTTTTAAAATCATTATTTTATCTTAATGGTTTACAAAGCACAGGGAATCAATTACCAGAGAATGTACCGTACATTGCCAGAACTACTGAGTATGGATTGTACTGCAGACTTGATGTTTGTATTTATATTTGAATACTTGCCTTCATTTTCCTGTATAGGGAAAAAACTTGTTTACCTGTATTACTTGACCTTGAACGCTTACCTGATGGTTCACTATGTCCTTACTTAAAAGGAATGTTGCCTTTAATGTTATACTATTGACCAAGAAGTGTATTATTGCAATTTGAACATTTATTTTGTTGTTCACTATACTTACCTTGTATCAATGTATTTATTAACATTGTATTTTATTATTGAGAAAAATCAATAAAAATCTAAGAAAATATACAGTAGCTTGCTTTCACGACTCTACAGCCCTTTTGTGTGTTTCTTCTAGTGCAAATATAGAAGTACTACGTTACATGTAAGACTTAACTGCTTTATGTTCCTATGTGTGGTTATGTGTAAAGTCTGTCGCTTTTTCTTTTCATAAGTGCATTTTAACCTCTGTGAAAGTTAGGATTAAGGTCCTGGGAACAGCATGGCCAGTTACATTTTTCTCCTGTTCTGACAAGGCAGCAGCGCAGTCGCTCTGCTCCAGGCAGTGCAGGGAATCAGAGTTATCCTTCAGGGTCTTTTGGCAGTGGTTGATCCAAAGTTTGTTGCTTGAATGAGAAATCGAACTGCCCTTTGAAGTGAGAGAAAGCAGGCGTAACGTTAGCCCTCTGAGCGCAACTGAGCAGGTTAGCAAACGCTTTTCTACGCATCCTTATCTCAAATGACCAGGAGTTCCCACTCTCTCCCTCTGTATGCTCAGGTTTTGGCCAATAGTGTCAGCCAAAACGAACAGAAGTAGGGATTAAGGACGTAGTTCAGGTTAAATTTTGGCTCTAGGGCTCTGTTTCTCTTCTACGGTGCTTCTCATCTCAAGTCTTTTGTGCCACATTCAGACTTCACAAAAAGTCAATACTGATTAAGCTGAGAAATTACCGAATTTCTGTCTTACCGTGGCATGTTTATGCTGATACCTTGTTCTGTTAGGATCTTGTCTTACGTGTGTTGTGGTGGCTGATTTGTAGTTCTTTAAAGAAATTCAGAAACCTAAACTTTGTAGTAATTATTGAAAGTATTGTTTGAATTCGTAATTAAAAAAACAAAAACAAAACAATGTAATGATCTTTTGGTGTGAGAAATTGTGACAAAGGAAGGGAATTTATTAGCATTCAGGAAACTCTGATTTTCTCCAGTATTGGTGAATTTGATTTTCATTAACATGTTGCCAAAAAAATTATCAGACGTGCAGGACTCTTCTCTATTAAAGAAGCCTGCATTACCAGGGAGTTTTGTGACAGTTTAATTCAAATGCGCATTTTTACACTATTTAAGCTTATAGTATTATTTTGGCCATTTTTTCTTCAAAAGAATATGAACACAGAAGTATGCTTCCTTCAATTATGTCCAACCAGATTGCTGTTTCTTGAAATATATAAATTATGCCATGGTAACTTCAAAAGAAAACAATTTGTGTTCTGTTCCAACAAAGCCAATGTGAAGTAGTGTTGTAAGTGGGAAATAGCAAGTTCTTTAAAGCAAATCGGAAAATGCCAACCAGCTTGAATTCTCAGTTAAGTTTTTAAAGCTGAAGCGTGCTTTCAAAGGGACTCATAGCCTCTGAAATACTGAATTTTGGAGGATAAAACTTGTGATGCCTTGGAGAAATTTTCCACAACTTGTTTGAAAGTCGCAGTGCACATTTCACCCGTTTTGCTAAAGGCATATTTGCATATGTCTGTAAATATAAAGTACTTGATAGGTTAGTAAAGCCCTTTTGTATACAACTGAGCTTATAATTTGCTGGGACTCTTCTACTTTCAGAGCCTGGAAGCTCAGTCTAGCCGATGCTGCGCTTACCTGTGCAAAACAGTTCATATGAACCTGCAGGATTTTGTAGTGAGGAGGAAAAAGTGATGTTTTTCAGACATCTATCCATCAATCAACATTTAGCATGTGTAGTATTGATTAAATTATAGAATTACTAAAGAAAGCCCATAAAATGTATTTCGCTGTTCTCATAAGTCTTAAGTGAGAACTATCGAAGTGTAGAATAACATAGTGCCTTTAATATAGGTAGGAATAGAAGTATAGGAAGAAATACACTTACCACTAGAATTTGGCCTCTAGGGTGCAATGATTCTCCTGGGAAAAAAAAATAATATTTTTCAAATAGGAAAGAAATGTATCTGGCTTCAGCTTTTCTAGCTACACATAGTTTAACACAAGTCTCTGCAGGTTGGAAGCCACGGGAAGCTTACTGAATCTGGCCCTAAATTAATCTTTCTTTTTTTCCCAACAGGAATCAATCCAGCTGCAGCTTTCAAGTTTTCCCAGCTTGCAAGAAGAAGATAAATCTAGTAAAGATGACTCTGAGAAAGAAAAAGAGAAGGATAAAAATAAAGAAAAAGAGAAAAACAGTGAAAAAACCAAGATCAGAATGTTATCAAAAGGTGAACTTAACAGTAATTACAGCAATTCAAATATTCTTATGAAAAGGATTGTGTGTTCTTATAAGCATGCGTTTCTTTAGTTGTATACAAATACAAAGTAGCAACGGTTTTATACATTAAGAAAATTCAGAACCTGAAATGAGTATGCATGGCAATGATTTTTTCCTACAAACTCAGGCTTTGAAAGTGAAGAAACCTTCCAAACTGAGGTTCGATGTTGGAGGTTATTAATTTTCTTTAATATAAAGTCATTCTTTTGAATACCTAACCGTGTTGATATAAACACATATATATGTAAATATATGTGTGATTATATAATAAGGTAAGTGTAAGACTCTAATATGCTTTTCTCCATTAATGATAATATATTAGCATGTCATTTGTGCAATGTAGGCAGTAGAGAGTAATCCTCTGCGCTATTACTCCTTTTTCGTGGAGAATTTCTCTTCAGTGCTCTAAGGAAATCCACCCATGGCCTTTAACCTGCATTGGAATCTACTGTTAGCCTCTACTAAGACTTCTTCAGAAAATATTTTTGTATCTAAATATAGTATTTTTATTTTAAAAAAAATCTTTTTATTAATCCATGGTACAGAGTTGCAGTGTGATCTCTTAAAAATAATCATTGCCTACCTGGGTGTGGATCCGCAGCTGGTGTGAATTGTCAGTTGGCTTCAATGGAGCTCTCACAGTTCACGCCAGCTTGAGGATCTGTGGGTGCTTTTGAGTGAGGCGATATAGCAATGCTGAAGAATTAATTCTGACTAAAGTCACGCATCCCTATTACCTGCCCACTCTCAGGCGTCACTGGATTTCAGTCTCTTAACACAAATAGAATTCCCCCAGGCACGATGCCTCATTTTCCACGTGTGCAGCATTTATTAAGAGGTACAAAGAGCTCTTGATGAATAAAACTTCTTTTTTTCTTTCTTTCTTTTTTTTTTTTTTAAATTTTATTTAGTAGTTTAAAGGAAGAAATTGCCACAGTCTTCAATGCCTTCTTGGCATTGAAGGCTTCCCATGATTTTCAAATGATCACTGCTTTCTGTCAGTGTCTCGTTTCGGTGCTGTGCTCTCAGTAGAACGGTACAGAGGGATGGTGAATATCCACCCGACGCTTCTGAGCGTAGATCTTTGTTGGCTGAACTCCAAATGAACATTTTCTTTCAGAGCGTATGCTTTCAGATTGTTGCTGGAAAATGGATTTTGATTTACCGCGCAGCTTAATCGTGACTGTTCAGATGAAATAAATGAGGGCCGTGTGTGTGTTTGTTTTTCTCTTTCAGATTGCAGTCAAGAGTATACAGATTCAACAGGCATAGATTTGCATGAGTTTCTCATTAACACATTAAAGAATAACCCCAGGTAGGTATTTTCTGCATTAGAGCTGGCGCTCCTGAAATTGTAGCTGGCCATCTCTGAGTTCCTGTAAATGTATACTGTGTTTTATTGGTTCTGGAGATAGTTATGAGGGGAAAACGTAAAGGAGGTAGGCTGTTAATGGAGCAAAAAGCTATAAAAAGTCATCAACTTCTCTCCCCCTGTTGGTCACCTATTGCTTAATTTCACTTTCAGTGACATACGGTCTTTGTCCTTACCTTCCTGCATGTAGCTCTACATGATTTTAGCAGTAATATATAACTATTGCAGTTGGAGATTTGAATAGGAATATAAAGTAGCTTTCTTTTGGCAGTGGTGTGCTCAATTAAAATCCTGTGTACAGTGCCAAATTCCATTCTCTGTATTCCCATAGTTTTCATTTGGAGCAGCGAGCTCATTTTAACATTAAATTTGCCTCTGAATGCCTAAGGAAGGGTCTGTACCATGTTTCCACATTGTGATTTTCAGCATTCGTTTAGACTGAATCCATTAAATGGGTACCATGTAGTTCTGCAATTATAGAAGAACTAGGAATAATAGGGCACCTAACAGCTTGCATGATCTCCTGTATAGATGACATAAGGTCCTTGAATTGTTTTGTCTGTACAAAATGAGAAAGTTCAAAAGAGCTAAGGAGTGATGGACTCGTGTCAAGCTTACAAAAAATGAACATGTGGGAATGTGCTGGGGAAATTTTTGAGTGTTTCTGGGTGGGGGGAAGGAACCTCCGAAACCTTCCAGCTGAAAACAGAGTATCTTGACTGATAAATGCTGCGGCATTGCCTCCTGGGAGCCATAGTTCAAAGGTGGTGTTCTCCATTGTGCTCTCTCTAACTAGATGAAGTGTGCCCAGTCTTCTCTCCTGCAGATCAATGCCTTGTGGAAGATGTGTCTCAGACAAAATTTCTGTGGTAGCAGGTCTCCTCATGAAAGATCTAGCTTGGCTGGAAATCTCATTTTCCATCAAAAAGGGTGAAAAGAGACCAAAGCTATCCATAGCGGTCAGAGTCTTTCTCTACGCAAGGCATTGATCACAGCCTGGTGTGGCTGGAAGCCCTCTTAGACCGTACTTGAGCTCAAGGAACAGCTAAATCTGTCACATATGTCAGCGAAGGGGCAGCAAAGCAAGCCACAGTCTTCTCCAGATGCACCAGAGCAAAGCATGTTTCATTTTTAATCAAGATGGCTGACAACACTTGCAAAACTGCCTTACAAACATTAGCGCTATTCCTTTTTTTCAGCTAAAATGTCTATTGGTAGTTGATGCTACAAATCCTTGCATTTCTTTTTGACAGGGACAGAATGATACTCTTGAAAATGGAACAGGAAATTATTGATTTCATTAGTGACAACAAGTAAGTCGAGTTCCCCCCCTTGGTTTTTTAAGTCATGCCTGTCTGTAGCGATGTGAGCTGTGTGAGGGATACGCTCATATGGACCACAGGGCTCGTACGCTGCAAGACCAGGTTTTTATTTCCTGACACATTGTGGTGCGGCTTAAAATATGGTAGATGCAAATTAAAACCTTTTGCTTTTTCCTTATGTCATAATTTTTCAGTGGCTTCCAGTGGCTCCACTCGTTTAGGTCCAAAAGTATAAGTAAAGCTTTCAGTGCAGAGGGTGATCAAATAGGCTACCTTTAGGGTTTCCCTGGGTGCTCTGTCACCCTAATGTGTTGGAAAATAGAGCAGACCTTGAGTGGAAGGGGCCTGGGCCAAGAAGGCCACCAGCATCCCGGCCTGTGTCAGGAATAGTGTGGCCAGCAGGAGCAGGGCAGTGACACTCCCCCTGGACTGGGCCCTGGTGAGGCCTCACCTCAAGGCCTGTGTCCGGTTCTGGGCCCCTCACCACAGGAGGGACATTGAGGTGCTGGAGCATGTCCTGAGGAGAGCCACCAAGCTGGTGAGGGGTCTGGAGAACAAGTTGTACGAGGAGAGGCTGAGGGAACTGGGCATGTTTATTTTGGAGAAGAGGAGGCTGAGGGGAGACCTCATTGCCCTCTTCAACTCCCTGACAGGAGGGTGTAGAGAGGTGGGTGTTGGCCTCTTCTCCCAAGTGAATAATGACAGGCCCAGAGGAAATGGTCTGAAGTTGTGACAGGGGAGATTTAGATTAGATATTAGGAAGAATTACTACACTGAGAGAGTGTACTTAAGTGTTCCAGAGGCACTGGAACAGCCTGCCCAGAGAGGTGGTGGAGTCACTATCCCTGAAGGTATTTGTGAAATGTGTGGATGTGGCACTTCAGGGCATGCTTTAGTGCCCGAGACTGTGGGGGTCTTTTGTGTGTGTATATGGTTGGACTCCGTGATCTCAGAGGTCCTTTCCATCATGAAGATTCTGTGATTCTTGCTACCACATACTCTTTGTAATAAAAGGTTTCTGCAGCTTTAAAAAATAGAGAATCAGAATAGAAGCAGTTGAAGAAATTATGCTGACAGGAAACAAACGTTTTTGTTGGTAAGAGAGGAAAAAAAAAAAAGTATTTATTTACCAACCTAGATCCTTCCAGTGTCACCCTACATCTGGCCTTTGGGAGAAAGGATGAAAGCTCTTGCCAGTGCCTCAGTAAATCTGGAGGATGGTTTGTGCAAGGAGCATGAGCGTGTGTCAGGTTTGGGGATAAATTGTCCCCAATATATAGAATATTCAGTTGATACCATGAAGCGTGAACTTGGTTTGTCCCAAAGTGCATAGAAATATGCTTATTAAAAACTCAAAATCTAATTCTTTTCTCTTGTCTGCCTTTTTGTAGCAAACACATGTAAATGCACAAAGGAGAAGTTTTCAGTTAGATTTCTGTCCACTGAACTATCAAATGTATTGCTGTTTTCATTTCATTGTGGCTCAGAGGGAAATGTAATTATCAATGCACTTTTGTTTTCCTTTTTCCAGTAATCACTATAAAAAGTTCCCTCAGATGTCGTCTTATCAGAGGATGTTAGTGCACAGGGTGGCAGCTTACTTTGGAATGGATCACAACGTGGATCAGACTGGAAAATCTGTAATTATCAACAAGACCAGCAATACAAGAATGTAAGCAGCAACACTGTTGTGTTTTCCCTTGATTTCCTTTCACAAAAGCTGGTTTGTACCATGACTGCCTTCCGTATTTTATATATATATTTTTACTTATTTTAATTTCTTTTTTTTTTGGTAGCCAGAGTGAGTGCTTGGGGCGGGAGGGGAGGACAGGGCTGGCACTGTGAGGTTATTTGAAGATATAAAGAAGCGTAAGGAGAAATCAACCCAATTTTTCTCTTGCAAGAAACTTAACACAGTATGTTGGAATGTTACTTTCCTTGACTCCTTAGTGCCCCCACTTTGCTGCAGAAATGAGCTTGTTGCTTTAGGTGTCACCTGATACCATATGGCTATATTCCTAAATAACCCCAACGTATTTGGAAGACTGCCTCTTCCCTTGTTCTGGCTCTCCCTGCTTCAAGAGTAATTTTCTGCCCAACCTGATTATTTAGGATTTAGTTTCCCTCCACCATCTGCCATGATTTGTTTCCTATTCCTCCTGTTTTCCCCTCCTCCTTCCACTTTATTTTCTCCTCAAATCTCATCGTTTGACCGCAGAGATTTTGTGGGATATAAATTCCTTCTGATGGTTCAAATGCATTGCAAAATTCCTGGCAGGTTAACCTTGTGCTGGCATGCTTTATGCTCTCCCCCATGAACCTGTATGAAGCTGGCAAAAGCTCGTTACAAGTTCCCTGCCTAATTCAGCAAAGATGCAGTCGTGCATCCTTGCCTAATCAGCATCACTTCTTGAGCTGAGTGCCACGTGTGTGTTAACCGTCATGGAACTGTAGCCTTCCTCTCCCTCTTTACCTATGAACTACATAATGAAGAGGAAGTAATTACAACTGGATAATGAAGTTTTGGTATCTGGTATTGGAACAGTAAAGACCTATTTGAAAATTGTGTACTTCCTGTATTCAGTTAGTAGGAGAAATAAAACCATTTATTTCATTTACATATCCAGTAGTTAGGTTATTTACTTAGATGGAGTTGCAGAGAGTTGGGGTTTTTTTAATGTTATTAGCTTCTCCTGTAGAAGACTAGAGGGACTACCTAATATTGCAGCATCAAAATCTGAGCCAAACACATTGGTGTTTGTTATTTCACTGAGCCCTAAAAATCTTCTATGTGGGAAGTGAGCTTAAGATCATGGACGATTTATTTTGGATCCTTTTCACGGGCTGTTCCTGAGATACTTGGACATCTGTAAAAGAACACATAGACATTAATGTGTTTAAGGGGTTGAATAAAGCAGTTTAAATAAAACAGTCTGATTTTCAGAAGTCAGCAGAATTACAGTAGCTCAACAAAACTAACATTCAGGCTGCTAAAGCTTGGCCTCAGGGTTGGTAATACCTGTTCCCGTGCAAGGTCTGTGTTTGGGTATGAACAGGAAAAAGCTGGTGTTCATTTTTGAGCCGTAAATGAGAAAACAAATAATTAGTCTCCTCTTAAACAAAACACAATCATATTTGAATGCTTTTTTGGCATTCCTCTCTCTTTCCAGTTCTCCCTTTTCCCTTCATATCTGCGTCACCTCTGTAGTACACCAACTGCTACAGGCCTTTCCTCTCAGCGTTGCCTTCTCCTGGTTGACTTTATAATGTGATGATACCACATTAATATCTGATAACACCTTGCTCAGTTGAGTGGCTGTGCATCGCAGAGGTGGGGTAGCACTGGAAGTGCTGTTGGAAATGCTTGCACAGTGCTTCTGGAGAGGACACTCAAGTCTTCTTCAAAAGTCAAGACTTCATCCCAGTGCTCTGGTGAAGCTGTGGTGGGAATGACCAAGCAAGGCTGTTTACCAGGCATGAACTGACATCCTTGTGTGCGAGCTCAGCAGGCAGGACGTAGCAGGGGTATAATGGATGGAATGACCCTTTCAGCTGTGGTCTTGCAAGCTGGAGGTGAGGCACGGAGCCAGACAAATTGGTTCTGACACCGTTCCTGGGTAGATCTTCCAGAAATAAGCACAGGGCTTTTCCTCTCTGTTGACTGGGAGCACAGCTGTTTTGTAAGCACCACACAAACTGCAGACTTTTTTTTTTCTCTTCTGCAGTGATTTAGCGATAGGGAACTGGATTTTAAGGAGCTCGTATTGCATCATGGTGCTTCCAGTGTGTTATTTACATTATTTTGATACTGCTGTAGAATAAAACCTTGTGGAAGTAGCTGTTTCTTTTCATACCTGGAGGAGATGGCACGTTTTGTTTTGTTTTTTAAATAGCCCTGGCTCTGACAGAAAACAGATCGTTATAGTCCGGCATGAATAAGGGCTGATGAGATTTTATTATCCGCAGCAAATACTGCGCGAGTTCCGCATTTGAAAGCTTCCCGTGTGATTTCATGTGTTCTGCATTTCAGTACTCTCAGAGGAGACAATTTGGTGCGGTTCAGAATCAACACCAAATACTGGGAACGTGTTGACTCTATTAATTATTACTTGGAAAGTATCCAGAATACCGGAGAATCTGGCGAGCGGCTGAAACGCTGTTCAGTGTGGTTATGCTGTGCTGTAAGCCTGAGCTTTGATAGTTTTATGTGAATTTATGGAGAGGCCCCGTAGACGGATATTCTGAAGATTTGCATTTTGACAAGGAAATATCTCTTTATGGCACATGGTTTCCAAAGTACTTTAGCTGCGTACTGCGGAGAGGGAAGAATATTCTTGCGTATTCAAGAATTCATGAATTCTGCAGACTTCAGTCTGTGTGTGCCTGTTTGGGAGGAGCACATGACTCTGCAGAGTTGCCCTGTGGGCTTGAATAAGCACCATGTGGCTTATTTCTCTGGCTCATGTCCTGTCTCTGGTCACACTTGCAAACGACTCGTTCCCTGGCTCCGGGCAGCGGGTTGCATTTATTCGGTTCAGCAGAGACCTCTCGTGCTCACTCCTCGCGGGTGCTTGGAGGCACAAACCTCAGGAGAGTTAACAGCTTTGAGATGAATGGGCTGGTTGGGAAAATCTGGAAACAACCCTACTGTAAAGGTCCGGTGGTACCGAGTAGGGTCTGTCAAACAGAGGACTAAGGTATGAATGGAGTAGAAGGGGGCATTTCAGTTCTTCGATCAATTGGCCGTCTTTGGGCAACACGTGTCCACTTCTGTGTAGCCGTGCCTACAAAAAATACCTGTTTTTTCGAGGGCTTGGAATTTGAGAAGGTACTTATTGAAGAGGTTGCACAGCTGGAAGGAGGGCTGTGGCTTGTCTGGTCAACCATGCTGCTTTACCGAGAAGTGAAGAAGATGGTAAAAATGCGCTAGGACTTGAGTCTCTCTAGGATTTGCAGTCCTGGAGCTCTAGTGAAGTCTCTCTTAAAAATACAGTCAGACCACAATGACAGCTTTGCAGTCTGAAGACTATTTATGATGAGGACCTTAATCTAAGGTGCCCTTTTTAAAAAATTTTATTGGAATGTGAACAAGTCATACTGTTCTTGAAGCTTTTTTTATGAGATGAAATTTTAAAACACAGAGGTGACCTCAAATGTCACCAAAATTACTGGAATGTTTGTTAACCCTCATAAAGTTAAGTCTCTATACTCTAGCTCTTGTTATTGAATAGTGGATTTTAAAACAAATTATCTTTCCATATGATTTTTGAAATTAAGACTAGGTTAAAAAGAACAACTTTGAAAAATAAATATCATTTTTCGTGGTCTCATATCTTACAAAGCCCTGTCTAAATTGTCCAACTTTAAAAAAATCTTGGCAGCACACACGAGAAATGTTGATCAGAAAACGAGGGAGGTTTTTTGCTTCTGTTTTGGTTTTAGAGTTAAATAGTTCAAATACTACTTAAAATGGGAAGTCTGCTTTGAAACTGCTCTTGTGTCACCATTGTTATGTATGTTTGTGTATATTGTCGTTTGTGTCTGCGTGTCTTCTATCTAAAGATATGCTGAAATCTTTAGATTTCAGCTGAAATCTGATTTTCAGCTGATATGCTGAAAAAGTATGGGGAACTTCAAGCAGTGAAATATGATATAAACAGAAATTTATATTTAAGGGAATGTGGTGGGGCATCCCAAATTGGAGCAAAAACCACTTACGTGCCACCTTCTATTCCACGTATTCCTTCTAATTCCTTTCAAACAACTGGAAGTACTTCAGAGCTTTTTTGCAGAACTGTTCGTATTATCACACATATCAGTTCAATCAGTTTCATTCATTTAGTTATCTCGCAGGTAGGAGGAGAAATACAGGGGAAGTATGTTTGGAGTGCTTGGGAAATGAGGAGGGCTTTCATCTGGTTGAGATCATTGCCCATGTGACAGGTATGTCTGTACCACAGCCCACACATGCATTCGTGTACATTTTTATATAAGCATGAGTGGCAGGGCTCGTCAGAATTGAGAAGGTGGAGTGCTTAGAATATATAATGGCTGTATTTAGACATTTTCATACATCCTGAAGGCGTAACATATCTATTACAAACTTTATACCACTACTCACATCTTCAGTTATGACTAAGTTGTTTTTTTTTCCAAGACCATCATGAGTTATGATCCTGGTAGTACTTGTTTTTCTTCTTACTCTAATATGTAAATGTTGATATAATATTGGCCCAGTCTGAAGGTTTTTTGGTGCCTTTGAGATGCATGAAAAACTTTGGGCAATACTAAGATGTTGTGTGTATTACAGGGATTTCTTATAATCTAGGAATTAGCAGAAGGAGACATAACATACAGGATGTACTTTGAGTAACCTACAAGACCTTTGTAGTTACGACATACAATCTGTGTTATTCTGTCTCCTCTGTATAAGGATGGTTTGAATCACAAGCAGAGACGAAAAGTTCCTGTTAGGTTTCTATTGAAGAGTGATCTTGTTGCAGATAACATCTGTGCTAGTAGAGATGGGCTGTGCCAGTTTCACTCTCTTAAGATAAGAATCTGGACTTTAGTACAGGATCCTACCAACAGGTCAGTAAAATGGCACACAATGAACATTGACAATTTCAATGAGGAAGAGTTTCTAGAAATTCTTTTTTTTACCCTAAGTGGGAGTGCCAAGAAGACTTCCTTGAGATGCCAAATGTGACAGCCTTTGAAGCATGCAGAAAAGTATGCCTTTCCCCTCGGCTGAATAAAATATTCAGTGTAAATGACTTTAATTTCTTTAAGCAGTTCTTTGCTGATGGGAAAGATGGGACATTTTCCACATGCAATTGGTAACGACTCTCTTTTAGTTAGGTATATAGTAGTAGTTCTAACTGTGTACCTGAATGCATATATCTTATTTTTTTGAAAATCTCAATCAAAGTAATGCAGTGTTTGCCAGAAAGTTTGAAGCACAGTTTGGGATTTGTTTTCCCCCATCATAATACAGAATAGTTATCTGGCAAATTGTTTGCTATATGGTATTGCATCTGTGTTTCAGTACCTTATCCTTGATTATCATATATGTACACAAAGTAAGGGTCTCATGAGAGCAGAATCGCTCTTATGAGCCACATGATGCAGGAAAACATATGTGAACACCATTATTTCTGGTTTTATTTGTTTTCCTTGGAGTCTTGCATTGCTTTTCTTCAAGGGACTGCAAAGTCCACTCCATTTCTCTGTTGTAGTGACCTTTTTCCCATTTTCACTACAGAGTAGTTGCTCCTTGACTGCTAAGAAATAAGCAGAAACTGGGAATATCTATAGTTTCCCTCTGGTTTACAGTTGCTGTTGCCCAATTAGTATATGTGTCGTATGTTAAAAACGTGTGGAGAAAAATAAGTAGATGTATGCAACTAAAATGGAAAAAACCCCCCTGTATAACTGGGAAATAACACTGGAATTGTCTGAGACATGACATTTTGTTCCCGTTTAAGCTGAACTAATACATTATGCAGCTAAGAATTTAGTAGGAACATAATAAAGTGATAACGAATAATGATAAGCTGATGTAGCTACACACGTAGCTTTAAAGTAACACATTATGTTGGGTTTCATGGATTTTATTACTTGAGATTTTCGTACAAATATAATCTTTTCTTTCAATCTGTGATTAAATTAGGAACGTGATTAGAAAAAAACTTTTTTCAGCGCAGTGGTAATGATGCTGAGGATGCCAGAGCCCGGTGCCCCAGTAGTCACTGCTGTGATGCTCTAGGTTTTAGCCTTTAGCTCCTTTCTGGCTTTCCCTGCTGCAGCCCGGAGCTGGGCAGCACATCCCTGCATGCTGAGCAGGAGAAGGCTTTCACATCTGAGGAGGAACAGAAAACTTCCTGAAAAATGCTTTAGAGAAACATTAAGGGGGAATGAGAACTTTCGGATAGAGGTTCAGGAAGCGTTTGCCTCCGGCAGTGCCTGAGCCTCCTCGTGCACTGCAATGCCTCGGCTTTGTATTGCAGGAGAGAGACACCTGACACGGAGGAATTGCTTTTCTTTTATCCAGTCACATGGCAATTGGAGAATTAATTCAGGGTGTACATATGTTAGTAAGCACTAGGCATTTTAGCAATATCTTAATATTATGCTACAGGCATTTGTTTCAGACATACAGTTGCCACTGTTTCACTAAATGCATTAATTTGAGGTTGTGCACATTCATTGTTTCACTGTTTGAGACTCATCTGGAAGAGACTGATCTTTTTTTTTTTTCCTCCAAGTCTTTTTTTTTTTTAATTTTAATTTTTGTCTTTATTTTGATGATACTTGAATTAGGAGAGTCTTTTTTTTTCTGAGCAGGTGTTCTCTCATTTTAGTCACGTGCCTGTTTTGCATGAAAAATGCAGAGGAAAAAAAATAAAATACTCGGTACGTTTGAGGTTGAGCTGAATATGATCCTTAAATAGTGGCTTAATTCTTACTTTGGTCAGCATAAGGCATATACTGGACCCGTGGAAATGACTTTGTAAATGAGATGTTAGAGTTAATGAACCAGTTCTAATAGCTCCAATATTAAATTTTCATCTAATGTAATTTATCAAAACTAAATTGTTTATAATTAAGGTGGACATGTACTTTACAGCTGTTCTATACTCTAATGAAATATTAGTTAAGCATTAATCAGAGGACATCTATGGTATATTTCTTTCTCTTTTTTTTTTTTCTTTTTTTTAATTCTTGCAATCACACCACTGAATAGTGTAAGTTTTAATAAATGCAGAAGGCTACCATCGCCCGGTCTGTGTGGGGAGATGGGAGGTTACCCAGGTAGAGGGGGCTATGGAATAGCAAGTAAGTAATTTGGTTGAGAGAAGCTCTTCCTCACGTGAGTAATTAACCAGTGTCTCTGTGTGCTCGTCTGAGCTGTAGCAGGGAAGTGCCTGTTAATCAAGCTGCTGTTGGGTCATTTATACTTTCAAATCACCGAAGGCAGATCTGGAAATCTGAAATGGCCTCTGTGCTTTCCTCAGGGGTAACTATATGTCAGTAATAGGTGGAATAATGTCTTTAAATCTGGGCATTTCAGAAATGAGGTGCTGATATACGAGCAAGTGAATTTTACAGGTGTTCCAAATTATTTTTAGTAATTGCCTTTTACGCTTCTGTGGCCTGCCTCGTGTTTAATGTAGGAAATATGACATGATCACTAGAAATGCAAAAAGTATTGTGAATTTTGAGATATTTGTGTTTTTCCTAAGCAAAGTCAGTTGCTTCTTTTCGCTGTTTCCAAGGTAGCCTTGCAAGGCTGTCTCTGACAGGTTATTAAAAACTGGTGCTCTTCTTCAGGCCAGTGATCGTTCATGGGATGACCTCTGTGATCCATGAGTCTTCTTCCTGGAGATGAGAAAAATGTTCATGGCCTGAAGTAGAAGTAAGCACAAGAATTTGTTATGGTATTAATTGGTATGCATGGGGCATTTGAAGAGGACTAATGGTTTCTTCATTACGTGGTTAGATTTTGGAGAACCATCTTGCCTTCATTGGTAGCGTTCAGATCTTGAGTTTGCTTCATTTTTCTTTCTTTCTTCCTTGTTAATTTTTGAAATTCTAAGATAGAAAAATGCAGTTTTAAATAGATCACAGCAGTTATGCAACACTGTGATTTTTCAATCACTTACAGAGTATGCCACGTCCTTAAAATCAAATATTAATGGATTCCGTAATAAACTATGCTACCACTTGCAAGCCTCTACTAGCTGGAAATGAATTGGCACTGTGCAAAATGTTCAGTCTCAATAGACATCCTGAATATCAAGAACTAAATCCAATCCAAGGGAGTGGGAGCGGGAGAAGCAGGTCCCTTGGGCACAGAAATAACCGTAGTTTGATCACAGAAGAACATTTTGAAGCTCAGAAAATGGTCCCTGTCTGAGACAGGGCTTTACACTTCAGCCCCGTGTAGCAGAAAAGCCGGTACCTCGGTGTGCCCTCACCCTGCTGACTTATCCCCTGAGGTCAGAGCTGCATTCCTGTCTTCTGGCCTCAAAATACTGGGCCAAATATTGAAGCCTGTGCTTAGGCGGATTCTTGGGGTGTCAACCTGTACTACGTTTTTGCATCCACAGATTAAAATGGGACGACTTTCTGGAGTTTAAGCTTTAGGAAAGCTTGTGAGGATGATGAGTTGTGCTATGATACCTCAACAGCAGACGAGGTTCTTTAAGTACTGTATGCTCTGAAAGCCTTCAAGATCTGGCTGCCTGCTTGGTCCTCACACGGAATAACTTGGCATGGAAGAGATTTGGTGTACATCATCTCTGTCCATCCTACAGCCT
>JAHREE010000179.1:4627515-4643788 GCA_033628505.1 Tringa tobata
CCCTTCAAACATGGACAATTCTATGATTCAGCTTGACCATTGTTTTCATAACAGGAAATGGTGCTGGTGCCAGCCCCACTGAAATCGTGCTGCTGGGGCACTGGAACTAGCATCTTTAAGGGTGGGCGAGAGTGACAGAGTGAACCTTGCTCTCTTTGAACGAAAAGCCCAGGGGGATGTTGCTTCTGTGTACCATTTCTGGCTCTTCCTTTCAGTCCTGCCAGACTGATCTTCAACCCCAGTTAGAGGGAAGAATGCCTGTCAAAATGACTTGTGACTTTTCACATCCTTGTTGTTTAGTAATAAATATAGAACATGTTTAGAGTCCAGATGCTGTTCTGAAAAAAAAAACCAAACATTAAAGAATATAGACTTTTTAACCAGGAAAAATGTAGCATATTGTATTTGAGTTTTTTTTTTTCTCCTGTGCTGCAGGGAAGGCAGCACCTTGAAGGAGCTGTCTTGTACAGGGTTGATTTTTTAAAAAAATGGCTTTCAGTGTGCTTTTATCATCATAACAGAAGCTGTTAGTGACTCATACCATAAAAGCAGCAATCTGTTAATGAGGCATTTACCTTTAAATGCTTGAAATGCCATCTTGAGTGGTTTTAAGCATTAAGTTGTGATAACTGCACTGTACTTTAACAATTATCTGTATTTAAATTCTGACTATGACTTTTTGAAACACTGTTTTAGCATCCATCAGCCGAAATACACGAAGGCTATTTGAAGGCTGTAATTCTGGTCCCTCATTCTTGAAAAATGGTGTTCCGAGAGAATTTAATCAAATAATTTAACCCATTGGGCTGGAATTCTGCCTTTCATTGTTAAGTTGGAGCCTCTTGACAATGATGATATTTGCTTCCAAGTTCCAAAATAGAGGCCAATGGGATGTTGGGCTGAGCAGGCAGTTTAATTAAAAACAAGGGTGAATAACAAGAAAACCCCATTAGACCATCAGAACACCTGTGTAAGAGTGCCCTAAATCTTCTCAACTCTTCTGGATCCTGCTGGCAACAGCACTTCTCCCCTGCTCTCGCCACCCCCTTGCTCTCCCGATGGCATCCTTGTGGAAGAACATTAAGAATGTTTTGTCAGTTATTCGTTTTGTTTCCTATATGATGGTTCTCCGGGTAGCCAGGGGTGGTTTTTTGCCTGTTTCTGACCTTACTTGTCTTTCACATTGTGTTGCCATTCGATCAGAAGAGGAATATTAACATGCTCTCCCCCGTTACGTGCATTAAATGAACGTTGCATTGAAAATAAAAAGTTCTTCTCCATCTCTGGAGACATTCAAAACCCACCTGGACATGTTCCTGTGCAACCTGCTCTGCGTGGACCTGCTTTGTCAGGGGGATTGAACTAGATGATCTCCAGAGGTCCCTTCCAACCCCATAGCATTATTTTTATTATTTTTTTTTTAGGCTCTGCACACTGCAGCAATCTCCACTTTCCAACTCCCTTTCCTATATTGCATTCCTACAGACAGCTGCTTCGCTGCTGCCTGCGAGGCTTTTGCAGATGATTTGCTAGATTTTTACATCATTTACATCACTTTTATTATTTTTTTTGCATATGTGCTAGATTTTTAGCTACATCAGGCGCTGTACTGGCAAACCCATCTTTTCCACACATGGCGAAGCTGCTGCTGCTTTTGAAAGGCATCTTGCAGCAGCCTGTGCGCTGTGGTGCTGTCAGAAATGTATGCCTCATAATAAAGATTTACGTGCTGTGTGTAAGTCAGCCCTGACAATCCCAGACTGTCTGTGTGCTCTGCCAATACAGTGACTGAGTCTTCAGGACCGTAACGTTCAAAGCTCACACTCTTGTCTCTTTTTCCATTTGTCCTTTTGGTGTGGTGTCCGTGTTTCCTGTTTCTCGGCCAGTTATTTCAGAGCTAACTAACTTATTTTTAAATGAGTGCAGATTTCCCCCCGGCCCCCAAGTATTTCATTTCTTATGTCCCATGCAAATAGATGTCTATGAAACTATGAAATAATTGCCTCTAAACATGCAGATGCAAGGAAATGCCCCATGACTTCCTTACTCCGTGTGTCCTGGTGGCTATTACTGCTATTACCACTCTGCAATATGTTTTTAAAATATGTAATTTGGTTAAGTAGCAAATACCTGGTTAAGGTACTTAGGGTTTGAGTGTTGTTTTTTTTTTTCATTACTGCTTGCAACGGTTGACTCGGAATGAAAAGCATTAAATGAGCACATAAGGGGGAATTTTCCTTAAAGAGTCCATGTAAAAAATTATGCCTGAGGGACAAACTCTGTTTTCTGTCATACTGAGATAAATTGAGAGGAACTCCACTGAAGTGAATAGAAGTAGCTCACATTAAAATTGCCATAATGATAGTAGGAAAAAAAATCTTATAATGGATGTTGCTATCAAAATCTAACTTTTTTTTTTTCTTTTCTAACACACAGAAGTGTTCTTCTGCTTATTCCAGCTCTACCATTTCTAAAATACAGGCTTTGTTGTAAGGAATGAGTCCAGAAAAGTGTCTTTTGTTGTGCCCTTGCTTAAGTAAAGTATAAGTGACTATAAAATGAGAATAGTAAACGATAATGACCAACTTGCAAAACAAAAAGCACACACAAAAAGCATCTAAAAGAGGTAATGATGGAGCTTTGTTCTTCTATAGATTTGTTACTATATATCTGACCACATTTCACAAAATGACAGCATAGTTGAGGTTGGAAGGGACTTCTGGAGGTCATCTTGTCTGAACCCCTGCTCAGGCAGGGCCACAGAGAACCAATTTCCCAGGACAATGCCCAGATGGCTTTGGAATATCTCCAAGAGTGGAGACTCCACCACTTCTCTGGGCAACCTGTGCCAGTGCTCTGTCACCCTCACGGTGAAAGTATTTCAGACACAGAAATAAGAATCTTGACATGACTGTTACAGTGATCTCCCCATGCAAAAAAGAGGCTGAAAGAGTTGAAAAGATCATTGGATGCAGGAGAAGGAGCACAGCCATTAGAGATGGGAAAGCCATACTGCCCTGAGACTTTGCCTTAGTACTCACCCCAACTCTGGAGCTGATACTGCAGTGAAGTACGCAGAAGTGCTTGTGAAGCAGGGAAAAACACTGAATAGGGGGCTTAATAATGTCTGTTACATGCTGCACCCAGCAATTGGGTAAGCCTAATCACTTAAGAAAATGTTCTTTTATAATCCATCCTTTTGATTTTTTCCCTCTGTGAAAGCAAATGGAATAGAAGGTGGTTTCCCGAGATTTTGAGTGATGTGAGCAGGCTTTGCAGAAGTCCACGGAGGCTCAGATTTTCAGGAAGCTTTTCAGAGCAAAAGGTTTGGGTGCTACAGGACACCTACTGAAGTTGGTTCCCCATAGGGTGATATCCTGCTGGCACCCACCTGAACAGCGTGGTGCTGCCTCATTGGGTGGGATGGGGAGGAGAGGCTGATCTTGGGGTGAGAAGGGGGCTGCGCAGCAAAGAGCACTGACCTACTCTGAGGTCCAGTTTCTCTTAAACATTCTCAGCACCTGACCAAAAGCTTTACAAGGAAGGAGGAAATGTGCTGGGTATTTTGTTCTGAAACACGTTTGCCAGAAAGATGACTAACTGAGCAGCCTGACAACTTTTAGGAAATATTAAATGAGTTCAGAGGCAATTGTGCTTCTGTGAAGTTGCGTTTTTAGGGCACAGATGTTTTGCTTCCACCCATACTGTCAAGCAATAAAAGTTGGGATGATCAAAAGGTTATATGAAATACAAACAAAACAAACAAACTTTGCTTTTTTTTATAGCCTGTGTGGTTTCCCCCTCCTTGTGTCTTTGTTTCTGAGCCCTTAAGGTATAATTGGGTCATACTTTCCGGTTTTCTCAATACAGTCCTCAAACTGCAAAAATCCTATTGACTTAAAAGGGAATTAGCATTTCCTCCTTAAGAGTTTTGGAGTAGCTAGGTTTGAGGTTCTCAGGTGATCTGCTGATTCCAATTATGGGGGCTAAACGAAGTAACGAGTATCATACCTGTGGGCAGCACTCTTTATAAGCCTGCATTTGCATGTCTTTTCTTGGGGACTGTTGTTAGCACGTGGATGGATGTACTGTGTGGCCACCAACAATAGGAGAGGTATTGTATGTTGTTTTCTTTGGGTTTTTTTTTGGAGAAGATCCCTAAATAGTTAGAGTACTCGAGTTAGTGATAAGCTCTTTAGAAGTACTCAATGTCTCCTCAAAAAGGCTATGCAAATCCCATTTTGACCACTTAAAATTAAACTAAAGTTTGGTTAGGGTTTAGAGGTATAAATTTGAGTAACCAGTGTGGTAATAGTAAATAAGTTTCTTATGTTCCATGGGTTTAAGATAGTAATTGCAAACCATGCTTTGACTTGAGTAAGATCTTAATTTATGCTACTACAGAAAATAAGCTTGATGAATTCACTCACTTATATGCATGAACACAATTTGGTATATATTACAGACTCTACTACTGGCAGTATCAGGGCTAAAAAAGCTTAGAAGAAAAGTAAATATGATCGTTATTCATTTAGAACTCATGTGAGATGAATTCACTGTATCTGCTTTATTACTGTATTTATATACTCAGTATATTGACGGTATACTGCATCTTGCTCAAAATTATTTTCTTCCATTTTCAAGCTGTTGATTCACCCGCAAATTCATTAATTAATGCAACAGATTTCCCCAGAATAACCTGGTAGCTGCTTCCTGGTAGCAAATGCGTTACACAATTCAAGGGGACTTCAGAGCTCTGAATGGGGAACTTGCACTGACTTCCATCAGAGGGCCAGACCCAAATCTTTGCAGAATCGACCTCTCCTCTACCCAAATGGAGAGTTTGGTTCCACTTGCTTGTTTTAAGCTTAGTTTGCCATCAGTATCCTACTAAAAATGTATTTTTGCAATGGATGTTAAAAAAGAAAATGCAGTAAACAATATTGACAAAAGATACCCAAAACCCCATATGCAAATATGGCTGGATTCCGATTTCTTCTTTAAAATAGCTCTTCATTTCCATTGCTGTCAACTGAATGTCATTTTCTGATTTTGAACATTTGAGCATTTATTGAGGGAGGTCTGTAGGTTGGCCTGCCTAAAGATACCCTCTCTCACTTGACAGTCTTCCCTCGAGCTTTGCATCCTTATTAGCAGAGCTGGTTGCGCAGTTTGCATCCTCACTGCTGATGGTCACCCGGAGTTGCAGTGACAGCTGGCTGGGAAGGATGTTCTCATGGTGCTCGTAGTACTTCATAATGTTCTGCATGTTCGTCCAGACAAACTTCTTCTCACAACTGCGGAGATTAATGACCTACTGGGCTTGTAGACTAATTTTATTAACAGGAACATACCAGGTTTAGGCTCGTGGTGTGATCTTACGCTTCTCCTAGACAGG
Organism: Tringa tobata; assembly: GCA_033628505.1. NCBI lineage: Eukaryota > Metazoa > Chordata > Aves > Charadriiformes > Scolopacidae > Tringa > Tringa tobata. The sequence goes on from JAHREE010000179.1 coordinate 4,632,914, forward strand.
TGGAAGCATTTTTTAAATAGTAAACGTAGTGAAAATGGCATTAAAAAATGAAAATAGTGCTATGATGTATGAAAACCATGTTGTTGTTTAAATAAGTTAGTAGTTGGAGGAAACGTTTTACCAAATGCTTTTTCTAGGGGTTTTTTTTCTCTCTAATTTTTGAATACACTTTTTTTTCCTCTGCATTTTAAAAATCCCAGTTATTTATTACGCTCGGAATATAGTTTATTAGATGCTCAGCAGATAGTTTACAACTGTGCATTTTACACTGATGGTACAATTGCAGAAGCTTTGGTGCGTTAGGGTGTAAAACCAGAAAAATAACATTCCTTAGCTGGTGCTGTCATAGCAGGGTATTTGAGGGAATGAATCTTCTTTTCCTGGCTGTGCAGGCGAGGGGCAGGAAAGGCAGAACAAGCCACCTCGCGACCCATTAATTGTAGCCTTTCTGTTCATGAGGAAGCATCACTAAGGACCCATTAGGTTAGAAAACCATGGAGAGAGCCGTGCTCCTCCAGACTGCTTAGAAGAAGGCTCGTAGGGCATGCAGAGAGCCTGCCAACTTTCATCTCTTGGGCCCTCTATCTGTTGGTACTAACATTTAGAGCTGGTGGACAAAAGCTTTCTTGAATTCTCAAAAGCCAGGGAAATTAGGCTAGTGTGTCTTGTTGCTTTGTCACAAAAACGCACGTTGTGAGCAGAAGTTGGGAGGCCTTCAGATTTGTACAGAATTTGAAGGCAGGAGGGCTGCTGTCTCTTGATATTGTATTTCTAGCAGTTAATTACAAATGTTTCCTGCACATCTGACAATGAATTGTAATGGACAGTAATTACAGCATGAAGACGTGCTGGATTTTGATTTGAAATCCATTGCTAATTAGTTAAGTGCAGAATAACAACAAAATGGTGGCTCATTTACACGTCGGGTTTAATTTTCCGTTCTGAGATAAGATGAAGCAGAGATTTTTATTATGAGGTTTTGAAGATTTTTATTGGGTGGTGGATTTTTAAAAGCTGTTTCTGAAGTCACTGACTTCTGTAAACTCTACCTTTAGTAAATTTGTCTTTGCTTCTTCACGGTCGGTCCATTACTGCTGGTGGAAGCTTCGTGTCTCGTTTGTGTAGGTCTCTGTGTAGACAGGAGCATCCATCTCCTACCTGTGCTGTTGGAGCTCAGGGCAGGGGGCAAGGTTTGTGTTTCCTGGTGGAAACCTCACGGCGTGACACAGCCTGGTGTTGCTTTTATACACCAGCTCGCGTGTCAGCCGCAGTTGGGTGACAGCGGCGTGTAAATCCCAGCTGGGTTCTCCGGGGCGCTTGTCACACTATTGACATTAGTGGGGCTTGGGTTTGGGACATTTGATTGACATTTTGGGTTTGGGTGCTGGAGAGTTATTTATTGACAGCTACAAGGCATTGGCAGTGACCAACTCGGCGTTACGAGGTGCTTCTTAAAGTTTGCCTTTTGCACAAGGTGACAATGTGGAACAGCACCCTCCCAGCTGATGGAGCTGAAAATGCATTGAGCTTTTAATGACTGGGGTTTGGCTTTTAAAAAACAAACAAACAAATAAATAAATAGATGCCTGGGTGGGTTTAAATGGGTGAACTAATTGATGCTCTATGATTGTTGCAGAATATTTTCCCCACTTACTGGTGATGAGATAATACTTTGTTTAAGCAAAACAGCATCAGTCCCTCAAAGTAATGTTTTTTTTTTTAAAAAAAAAATTAGAAGTGAGGAAACTCTTGGGTTTGGTTTTTAAGATTTCTGTCAGTTTTTCCTTACTTTTAAAGGTGGATAGGCTTCGCTAAGCAGCAGTGTTGCCGGAGGTCACAGCTACTGAAGGAAGCAAATTAACATACAGTATGTTAATTTGTTTTCCCTGTCCTTCAGTCACAGCGAGGAAGAGTCTAAATATTTCAGTGACTGAGATTTTGGATTCCCGCTCCTTGCTACACAACAACAACAACAACAACAAAAGCTATTTATAGCAATAACAGTTAGCAGAGACCCAGCAGCCTCAGACAGCTATAGGCAGCGTCTCACCATGACCACAAATGTTAACTGCTTTTGCACTGAATGCTTCTGTGAAAACAAAAGAGCGCTGAGAAATAAAAGATCAAAGCGAAACCAAAAGAAAGATTTTTTTATTGCTATGTTTTACTTTGCTGGCAGACCAGAGCAAAGGTTTTCTGAACATTTAAAAGATGAAAAAGGTGAAGAATCCCAGAAGCGATTTATCTTGAAGCGAGATAACTCTAGTATTGATAAAGAAGACAATCAGGTTGGTTCTCGGTTCGAGAGTTGCTGAAATTTGTTCTGTTTTTGAAGGTGGGCTGACTGATGTTATTGTTGTTCTTTTGTTGTTGCTCTCCTCTATCTCCTCCTCCTCCCCTGCCCTCCTGCCCCCTCCCCACCTCCTCTGGCGTACGTCCCACCACCGTGGGGTAGCATCCAGCCCCGGCGTGGCCGCTTCAGCCCTGGCAGTGTGTGGGTTTGCATGGGTGGTTTTGCTTGGCGCAGGGCTTGCTGCATGCCCACGGGGAGGGGGGAATGCCGGCGGCTCCGGGCTGCGCGGAAAGGCTGTGTCAGTGGCATTTATCTTGGTGTCTTGGCCTAACTATGGCAGTTGTTCCGCTCCCCCGCGGCTCCCTCCTCCCGTTGTACCCATTCAGAGTTGGATTTCAGTATGGACTAGTGATAAAGTGATGTAGCCCAAAAAGGAGAGAGGAAAAAAACAAACAAACAAACAAACAAAATCCCAAAAAACCAACCGAACAAAAAAATGCCCCAAAGAAACACGTGATGGTGAGGCCAGGTCAATTTTTTTTTTTTTTTTTTTTTTTTTTAAACCATCCTAAATTAAATTTTGACCCAAAATAAATCAGTTTCTTCTTCTAGCTCCCTCCCTCCTCCTGGTCCCTCACCACCCTTTACTGTCTGTGTAACTTACTTGCTTGTTGTGCATGTACCGTGGCAGACGTTCCCCCTCTGTGTTGCCTGTGCCATAACACGATCTTACCTTAGTTGAGCCCAACGAGTAGGGGAGCGCCAGGGAAACGTGTGTGTGTGTTTGTGCTGCCTTTAAAAGCGGGTGTCGTGCTGTTTCAATCCAGTGTAAGCTGTGTATGTGGAATATATTAACCAAAAAAAAAAAAAAAAAATCAAAACGGGTTCTGATGTGAATTGCTTGTATGAGAAAATTCTCACAGGTAAGAAGACGGTGTATGCTTTCTTTGCTTAGGTTATATTTGTGGAGGGACCTGCCAGTGAGTCTCTCATTGCCACTCTCCTTCATGTTTTCAGTAAGAGACTGATTTTTCCTGTCTTCTTTTATTTTTTTTTTTCCCCCCCTTTTTTTCTTTCACTTTGAATGGTACGTAGCAGCCTTGCCAGTTACGCTGCAGTTGGCTTCGAAAGCAAAACCCCCAGCATTTTCAGGGTACGATGAACATGGGGATCAGCCAAAGGAAAACAGCATGACCTATCTCAGCAGGTGCTGGGGTGCAGGGGGAGAAGGAGCAGTGCTTGAAACCCAATTGCCAGCGAAGCATTTCTTGCTCGGGGTCCCCTTCTCCTCTCCTCCCTCCCACAGCACAGCCATTTCCCGCACTCTGGTTCACGCAGAGGCACAAATGGCCATTCTTTTCCTAGCAAAACTGAAGTCAAGGGTTCCTTTACGGTGTGGAAATGGTGAAAACCGTCGTGCTGGTTATTTGGGACTTCTCCTACACATAGACTTTGGTGGGTTTCTTATAGGGTGTGCAGCTTAGCTCTTTACTGCCTAGTTTCCTTCTTTTCTTCCTCGATTGCATAGGTGGTGCAGCGCTGCCTGCCCTCCTGCTCCTCGCAGCCGGTAGGAGAGGCGAGAAATCTTAGCAGTCGAGAGCAATGGCACTTAGGCTTGGGGTGAGAACACCCAATTTTAGGACGGCGGGGCCACAAAAGCAGCTGTGCAGAGAGCCTTGTTTTGGCCACTCGCTCCAGGAACCCACGGGCAGGACCTACCTGGAAACCCTCGGGTGCCCAGCGGCGCAGGGCTCTTGGTGCAGGACCGACAGCTATCGTTTTCATGCTTCATTTGTTAAGTGAACATTTATTATTCTCGGCTGACAGTTACTTAACGGCAGTTTTTAACAGCTCAACTTATATAACCCTCCTGGTTTTCTTTCTGCTCAGCAAAACAGAATTCTTCCATTTAGAGATGACAGACGAAGTAAATCAATTGAAGAGAGAGAAGAGGAGTATCAGAGAGTGAGGGAGAGAATATTTGCACAAGATGTGAGTAGTTGTTTTAATTGCCTCTTTAGTGCCCTACCTTCGCCGGTAGCCAGACAGTCTTGTCCCCCTCCGACACGAACACCGCAGCTGGACTTGCCCCGTGGAGCTGGAGGCGACAGGGAAGGGCCATTGGAGCAGAGGGTCCCAGAGGAGCTCGAGAGGCGCAGAGGTCGGTTTCTGGAGACAGGAGGTGATGAGAGATTGCAGGGAGAAGGGTAGAGGAGAGATGAGGCCCAGCATGTTGTCTGGGGAGTGCTTATCCCGTGTCTTTGAATGTTCATGTTCGTGTGGTCTAGGTTTCTTTCTTTTCTCCTTCACTTTCGCGAAGCAAAGAGCAGTGATTTAAATGGACACTCTCAATAACTTTAAATAGCTGTGTTATTTCCTATTTGTTTCGAGCTCGATCAAATTTTCCAAGTGTCCTTCTGCAGAGTCTCCCCATGGTTTTGTTTCTTTGGACACTAAGAAAAACCAGAGGTTAAACATGGAGTTGCACGGGTTTTTTGAAATGACCGGTTAAGGAACTGTACTTTTGCCATCAGAGAGTGTCAGTCACTTTTCTGATGATTTTATTCTGAAAGGAATAAAATTTAATAGGCATTATAATTCTTGCCTTTAACCAAAAATCAGAACTTGCGCAATGAGCTACGTTGCTGGAGGAAAACGTTTAAATATGAAACATCTGTGAGCAATACCTCATATGTTCCTGAAAAAGGAAGAAAATCATAATTTGCTATAATACTGTAAAGAGGGTTCCTAAAAGGAAAAAAAAGAAAAAAAAGTCAACATTTTATTGTGTTATCTCGTGTCTCAATGGGAGCTCTGCCACTAAGAGGAATATGAGAATAAACCCAATTAAAACTGTTATTGAAAATCATATTTGGCAGTGTCCTTTTAAATTAAAACTGTTCATATGTTGCAGGGCTAATAGCGTAGGTATCCTTTTATTTTGCTCTGGTTTTGGAGTCGCACACATCCAAGTTACTTTAGCAGAATACATTGCATAGTTTTAAGGTGTGTGTTTTCTCACTTGTGATAAGTAATTTTGTTTTTTAGTGAGTACCTTGCCACATCTAAATGTTTTTAGCCTCACTTTTTTTTTTTCTTTCTTTACTGAGACAATTCCAGTAAAAGCAGAGGCTCCTAGGTTCATGTTTTGCTTTTGGAATGTGGATCTGATGTAAATACTGTCAGGGTATATATGGTAGAGTTCCCTAGTCATTCCAGGGCTGCAAAAGCCTCTTTGCAGCTTGTTCTCTATATGAAAGTTGCTGTTTTCTGGCTTCTTACAGAGGAGCTTGTGCAAAACCAAAAAAAAAAAAACCAAAACCGAACTTTGGGCTTTGAAGCAGACTTCAAATGAGACAAAATGTTGTTTAAAAGTACTACGTGGACAGTTGTTGCCAAAATCATGAGGTTTCTATCACAAGCAGTGGCTAGAAGTGCCAGGCTGGGAAATGGAGGTGGCTGGAACTTGCTCCACAAGGCGCTGCTGGTTTTATCTTTAGATACTTGAGTTTTATAGACAGGCAAGCAGGGAGCGTTTTAATTGCCTCCAGCAGGAGGTGGTTGTGGTCCATCGGGTTAGCATCTCCGAGTGGCAAGACCTGAGTAACAGTGGGGTTTGTGGCAGGTGTTTTAAATGGATTGGGAGTGAGCATTTTTACAGATCAGCGCTGTTAGATATCTCTCCCTCTCTCTCTCGTATCCGCTCGTTTGCTCTCTCTCCCTGCTATTGCAGGCGCTCCTGAGCATCCTAGCGCAGTGAATTTCAGCGAGCTGTACTAATAATATTAACAGGAATGTATGTCTTAGCTGAGCACGCTCGAGGGGAGCACTCCTTGAAGTTATGAGGTGTTCTTAGGATGATGTCCGTGGTTGTGGTGGTGGGCAATGTCAGTTTTTTCAATTTTAGGAAAGAGAGCAATGGCTTCCTATTTTAGGTTGCCACTTACTGCATGTGAGACTTTACAGTTTTAAAGCCCTCTGCAATCATTAATTAATCCAGTTCTCCCCAGGTCTCTCTAAGGTAGGTACCTAAGCCTTGTCACCCTGCAAATTACAGATGTAGAGAGACAGGGAGGGATTAATCATGTGGTATTTTTATTATCTGTGTACTGTTTATACTGCTGCAGTCAAGCCTTTGTCAGTGCCTTGCTTATGAACTGGATGGATTATAGATTGGATTATAGATTGTTCATTTCTAATGGGAGTATGCATGAAGAGAGTTTGCATGAGAGGTCTCCAAAGGGCAGCCACGAAGGTCAAAAGAGTACTACCATTAACTTCCCCTTCTCTAAACATCTTTGGGGTACCCAAAACTCTTTGGATAACAGATCAGCCCATGAGTCAGAACTTTGAACGAAGCTTAGGAGGAAAAGGCAGTCTGGCAACAGGGGCAAAAAAATTCTCTGCACATTTCAAGTGCTGTGAAAAATGTCTTAACCTGGACCCCCCATACCAGCCAATGGAAAGACTGCTTGTCCTTCCTTTGATTTTGCAGCACTCCGGTGCTTTCGTTTCCAAGTGGGAAGGTTTTAACAAAATAAATACGTTTGTGAATAATGCCATCATTATTATAGTCCTTATGGTGATTATTCTGATGTTAGTCAGTTTAAATTATACTTTCTGGCAAGTTTTCCGTCTGCTGTGGTGGCTATCGTAAATTTTGACGAGGGGAGCTGGAGGTTTTAATGGTTCCTGTCATGTGTAGAGTCATAGGGAAGTGGCAGGGATTGAGAAGCACGTTAATGTGATATCTTTATAAAAGGATTGGTGAAGAAATAAATAGTTAATAAATGTGATCAGCCCAGCTCACTGAAATAAGAACTACAAAGCGCACCTCAAACTTTCCAGACAGTAAAACGGTGCTGCATGAACTCTGTTGTGCTCAAAGCTATTATTTTTTAATTGCAAAGTCTACAACCTTCCTTTTTAAAACTTCATTTTGTTGGAAGTTTAGCTTTACAACAATTTGTGAATTTTGCAACCAAGTGCATTGGAGCAGCAGACCTGGAGTATCTGGGTCTTGCAAAGAAGTTGTTTCCTGTCTGAACTGCTTTAGTTGCTCTTAGCAGGTTGAAAAGGAATTGGCCAAGAAAGATGAAGAATAATCTAAAAGAATTTTTTGAAAAGTGTATTTTGTTCTTGCCCTGTGCGTTAACTCAAAGTATAGATTTAACTGAGAAACCCAAATGCGTGCGTAAATGGTACACCGCATTTGGCTTTTAAGCATGCAGAAAATTGATTTTAAAGACTAGCAATCAAATTATGTAGAGGAAATTTCATTCCTCAAGGTTAACGCAATGTATAACCCCATGAGCCAGAATCACATAAGGACCATCCATTGTTCATAAATGTATTCTCTCATAATCATTGTGTATTCACTGAAAAATGTAGATGTTTCATTACTTACACAAATGCTAGAATTTCCCATGGTACACATGGAACTTGTTAAAGGAAATACACCACATTTTTTATCTTTTGTCGTTAATTGTAATGGCTATTTTTGACTGAATGTATTCTGAAGAGCCATATCCTTTAGATAAAATAACTCATGATTCCTCTGCTTAAGAAAGCACTGAGGATCTTTATCACTCTCTGAGTTAAAGGGTCACAAAAGAAATATTTGAAAAGGTGGCTTCAGCCTGTCCTATCCTTGTGGTAGGAAAAGATTAGGAAGAAGAGGTTTTGAAATGAATAGAAACAAAACAAAGACACACCTCCTGTTGGCTACCGTAAACCCCTAGGTACTAAAACTCCTGTATAGAGCCTTTGTTTGTGGCTGCAGATGAAGCAGTGAGTGTTAGTTAGAAGCCTGTGATCTATCACGTCTTGTTTAACTGACGTGACAGTGATTACCTGGTGGTATCCACTGCAGGATATTGCTGCATGTTAATAGTTTTATCTATGTTGGCTAATGTAGTTATAAACAAGAGCAGCAACCCCTAGCGTACCTAGGGCACTGGCGGAGCTGATGAACGTTTTCCAGTTGAGACTTTAAAAGGCTCTAGGGAATTGGAAGAGTCATATACTCCTTTCATAAATGTCACTTAATCCGAGAGAGCACCCTAATGGAAATCTTGCATGCAGAGATCTCTGAGGAGGCAAATTTGTAGGTAATCTTACATCACTATTTTTTCCTTTTGTCGGTTTGTTGTCACTGTCTTTAAGTATACAAGAGCCAACATTTAAGAATGTTTTTTACAACAGCTTTACTGTCCACCTAAGCTTTCCCGGTGCTTTAAATTGAGCATTATTGATGCTGTAGATCAGGAAAGCGAGTCCTGACCTTGTAGGAGCTAAATTGCTATCCAGAGCTGCTTAGCTATCTGATTTTTAACAGTAAGAATAGCATAATATTAAAGTGTCTGTCTTCTCTGCCTCTCAGCCTCACACCTGTACTGAAAAATAGTTTCCAGGGGTTGTGTGGCCCTGTGCCAGCAACATCAGCTGGGAGGGCAAATGGAATTTTTACAGTCTTTAAGTCTGTAATGCAGTTGATAGTGGTTCCCATTAAGACAGGGAAAAGGGAGCAGACCTCTCCACTTGTTTGATAAAATATAAATCCCGGATATTTATTCTGCTTTATGCCCCAGTCTCATTCAAAACTTGAAAAAATGAAATAAATTTTCTTTAAATATTTCAAACAGGTACATGCCCCTTTGGTTTTGTAACTTTGTGGGGACGCAGACCAGTACTCTGGTCTAAGCAGGGGTTTTTACTTATTTGTGCTGGAAGAGTAGCTCTAATGCTGCTTTGGAAATGTGGCTGCACAAATGCCTGTCATGAACCTCAATCTGAAGACCCAGCCCCACAGCTGAGGTTGTACAAGCCCCATGGGGTGGTTTCACTGTGTTCACAGGTAATTAGATTAAGCTGAAGTCTGCACAGCCACATTTGTTACTGAAACCTTGTGAGTGAGGCTCATAAAATGAGAGAAGAGGCAGTGTCGTAGTTGTACAAAGGATCCCAGTGGTTTTAGGGGGAACAGTTTGTGTCTCCTTTCAGCCTGGGGTAAATACCTAGGTCTGCTGTGGCTGGTGGGAATTTGGTCCCTGGCATCAGAGAACTTGCTCCTGATGTCCTGAGGCTTTATGCTCAGGAGAGATGCGCTTGCCACCGATGCAGCCCAGACCCTCATGTGTTTAGTTGGAGTGCAGGGTGGGAGCCCACCTGGGAAGCCCACAGAGCTGTCAGGTGTTCCCTGATGTGGGTGTTGGGTGGGCGAATCACAGCTTTAAAGAGAAACATCATTGCCTTCTCGGGGCTAAATTCCTTCTTTGTGTAAATTGATGGGATGTCACCGGCTGCGGTGACAAGGGAGCAGTTTGCCCAGGCATCTGTTGGAGCACTGGGAATAAGCAGGGTGTTGCTTCTGGTGTTGGCCAGGGCTCCTTGAGTAGGTCGTTAGCTCACCCTTTTCAAAACAGAAACATCCCAAACCCGTGCATATCTCATACCATTAGATTTTGGACAGGGCTAATGATGGCATTGCATTATTCTTTGAGCTTTGAGTGATGGGCATGATCTCTGGTGCCCTCCTCACTTTGCCTGCCTTTTGTTTAAATTCAGTGCAAGTACTGACTGTCCTTTCTTCTGTACCTCATGGAGATATAATCCAATGACAGCTACGAGGCACTTTGTGTAGTGTGAACATGAAATAGGAGGGAAATGAAAAAATCAAAGGGGGAGAATTATTCATGGGAAATTGAGCACAGCTTCATTTCTCTGCATAAAAAATTAAGTAATGCTAAAAGAATTATACAGTTGCCCATAGGATTTATTTCTTCTGAGCCCTTCACCTTTCTTGGGATCTAAGTCCTCCAGCAGAGAACCTTTTTGCAATAGAATATTATTGTTGTTAATATTACTATTAAGATGATTATCATCATTTTATATCTCAATGTGGGTATGACTGTTTCCAACCATAAAATGTGAAATCACACAGTATTTCTAAGTACTGCAGTATCTTCTCTCCCTTTGAAGAACTTTGTCAGTTCTGCATGCTTTCCTTCTGTTTGTCCTTCCCACCCGCAGCTTTGTGCTCTTCTGCAATCTTATTTTGAGGAGGTAGGGCAGACCAGTGGAACCTTATATTATGTAGGAAAACTGCTTTTCCCCTTCGAATTGCCAGTATTTTGCACATACCGCCTTCTTTTGATCTCAGGACTGAGAAGTTTCAGTTTGTTTCCAAACTGAGACCCCTTGTTGGCAATGTGTCGTAATGCATGGAATTTATTTTACTGGCCTGACCTTATTCTTGACCTTTTTTCCCCTCTTGTCTTCTGCAAATGCAAATGATGCATGAATTGAAATCCCCTTGAGCCTGAACAGGGGAGATAATTCTAAAATCGAGGAAGGAATTGGAACAGCAGAGCATATCTAGAACGTCTGATACAATGCCTTTTTTATTTTTCAGTCAGTTTGCTCCCAGGAAAACCTTTTTGTGGAAAACAGGTAAAAAAATAGCTTGCTTTTTTTTTTTTTTTTGTGTTAAACGTAGCTGTTTCTCATTTTGTCTATCGTAGTTCTGTAGTTGCTTATCCTAATGCAAAGACTGTTGAGCAAATTTGTGATCCATATTATCT
>JAHREE010000179.1:4678366-4696728 GCA_033628505.1 Tringa tobata
GCCATTCTTTGCTTCAAAACGACCATTTTCTCCAGAGTTCACCTAATGATTCAACATGCTGCCTGTATGTATTATGTTGATATGGAAGGTGTTTGCATCCATTTTTCTGCAGCATTTGATATTTTACTGTGATTTCTTTGGTATATATACAAAAGCTTTTTATGCATCTTGGATGGTTTTTTGTGTCTTTCAACAAAAATTCTTCTGTTTCTTAAAGTATTTGAGAAGAAATTTAGGAACCGATAACCCTTTTCCTGGCAAAGCTGAAAGCAAGCAGCAGTTCTTGAAGAGACACAATGCGAACCTCTCCTCTTGATTACTGTTAACCACTAATTTGCTTGACTTGAACTCTTTTTTCCCCCCGTCCAGTTTTGTTTTATTTTGTGAATCTTTGATCTTTAGAGTCCGTAGTTAGTTGCTGTTCTCTTTCTTTGCAGATGCCAGTGTATTATTACCCCTCTGGTCAGTACCCTACCTCAACAACTCAGCAGTACAGACCCATTGCCTCAGTTCAGTACAATGCACAGCGGAGTCAACAGATCCCACAGACTGCCCAGCAAGCAGGTATTCACATCCCTTACTCTTTTCTTCAGGTGCTCGTGGTGCCTTTGCTGGTGAAACCTGTCGGTTGTCTTTTTAATTTTTGAAGCTGAGCAGCAGAGGAGAAAACCGGTCTCTGTTCCGTTTGAAAACATGGTGAAAATTGCAAATTGAGAAACCCATTTCTTGGAGGTACTGAGCAATGGAAGAGCAGAGGTTGTGTTCTCCACCACTGCATGTCCTCGGTGTCCATGTCCCACGTGAGGGTGCGCAGAGAGAGGTGGGAGGGAATGGATGTGAGCAGTCACGTTACGTGTTGAAGCCAACTGTTGAGGTTTGTCCTTCATCACGCAAACTCCCTGAATGCTTGTAAGCTTCTACAAGGTGGACAGGTTTGCAGTGATGCAGAAGGGGCTGGTTGTGCTCCACCACCTTTTGCTTTCCCTGAGCCGGAGGAGTGGTGGGGTGGCCCGTGTGGTTGGTGTCTGTTGGGACCATCTTCCTGCAGCGACGTGCGGCTGGAAGGGGGGCCGTTACACTGTAAGAGAGTGAGTAGCAGGTCTCACAGTGAACCGGTCTCTTTTCCTGCTGTGGCATGCCACTCCTGATGACACCAGAGCGAGAGGGACGTAGGCAGAGTTGGGCTGGTGCGTCTTGCGGGGAGGGCAGGGGTTGAGCTCATGGAAGGGTCCTCGCATTTTAAGGGAATAAAAGTTCTTCTGGGTTTGGAGATATTTTATTTTACTTTTAGGTTGTTGATTGTGTGATTCTTTAGTGCACACCTCCCCTCGTAGGGTGTCTCAAACAGGAACTCTAAGGTGTGTGGGGGGTGGTTTTTCGGTAGGGCTTGCAATTACAGACATGCCAGGTAGGACAAAGCATTCCTCTTTCTGTCTGGCTTTGGCAGAAACCTTTCTGAATGGCAAAGCAGGTTCCCTGCAAAGACATTGATACAAAAGCCTTTTAAGATGCGAGTCAAGAGCCCAGACAGGAGACAAGAACAAGACTTACGGGGTCGTCCAGCCCATCAACCTCTCCCTGTGATGCCCCTGCTAGCAATTTTGTTCACACTCTTTCCGGAGCTCAGGGAAACAAAGACACAGCAAACACAGCTATAACTAAGCAATTGATTGCTTTCTTTTTTCTTTTTTTTTTTTTCTTGTTTTAAGCTGCTTTGTGTTCTAATAAAATGAGTGTTTTGGTCAATGTCACGGTGGCTGACAGGATCTGCTTTCATAACTTTGTATTTTTACGTTCCTGAGAGAGAAATGGGTGAGGTATTGCTCAAAGGTCATCTGTCTCTTCTGACTTCTCCTGCCTAACAGTCTGGTACCATATTTATTATCTCTATCTAGTGGGCCTTTGAACCTAAGTGCAAATCAACTTTGATGACATTATCTGGGTCTACTGTGTTGTTATAAAACCATATTTATCAGTTTAATGCTACATCCATAGCATAGTGGAGATTATGTAAAATGAAGTGCACAAGAGATGGCCTCAAGCACTTGAGTGATGTTCTGGAGAATATCCAGCTATTTGATCTTGAGGAAACCCTAGTTTTAAAAATATATCGTAGCAGAGAAGCAGTTACATTTGAGTACAGACAATGCAGAGATGCAAATGCTAATTTTGTTTCTGTGTTTACTGAGTTGTTTTTCTTACATGTTTGGAAAACATGAGTCAAGGAGTTTGTGTACAATCTCTAGCACGTCAGTCTTCTCCTGCAATTCGCTCTTTCTGCTCAGTTGGAAACATTATTCTTATCTCTTGTTTAAAAACGTCAACAGTGTGACTACGGTTTAGACTCCCTGCTGTGGCAATGGTTTTAAGCATTTAGCTGTTCTCAGATCTTGAGCCTTGGCTGGGAACAGATTCCTCAAGCTGGTTCATCCCTTTTGGGCTCAGATACATCCTTTCCTGTAGCTGGTGCCCGAGCCTGTGACAGGCATGCCGGGAAGCAGCTTGTGGTTTTTCCTACAGGTTTTTTTATTGCAGATGGTGAAAGGATCGTTCAGATTTATGTTCCTTGCTGCATCCCTTGGCATTTGGAAAGCAGCTAGCTTTCCAAAATGTCACATAATTTGTACTAAAATAAAAGAGAAATTGAAGTACAGGAAAGTACACTATTTATGCTGCAGATTTATTGCAGGGAGTTCACCGTGAGCACCGAGACACCACAAAACCAAATGATTCAGTGATGGTTTCAGGTGGGTTTCATGCCCAGCGTCGCTGCATTTACTTTTCTTCCTGTGACCCTGCCCACACACATACATTTTGCTCCTTGTGTGCCCTGTGGCCTCAGCCTACCTGCAAAATCCTCATCTCTTTTGGTTCCTCTTCAATGCCCGGTAGCTGTTTGCTGGGCAGGAGACAGTGTTAGGGCACCGGAGCAGATTGACCGGTGGCACCTGAACGGAGCAAATAACTGCAGCCTTTTGACAGGAGGGCAGGTGAGCTGGGGCACGTCTCTCCTCTTTCAAGCCACTGATTTTTATGGAACTTTAGAAATGTCATGTCTTTGCAGCTTCCCTTTCTCTGTCAAACATGATGGAAATTAGCTGACGAGCTCAAAAAGTTACTCTGAGGGTTATTTGAGGCAAAACTGACAGAGTAATCACACTCATCTTTCCTTCAGAAACCAGGTGTTTTTTTTTTTAAAAAATAGTAATAATAAAATCAAAACACAAAACCAGCACAAAAACTTCTAAATCTTCCTAGAAACTTGTACGTGACTGGAAAATAGCAGTCAAGAAGCGAGTTTCCCTTCCTGTGCAGACTTAGCTTGGGATCCACGTGGGAGCCCGGGAATGACAAGGGGCAGGAAAATGAAGATGTGAAGGAGAAACGGAGAACAAGGTGGGGAACAGATGGGAAGGAGGCAGATGAAAAAAGATGATTTCTGAAATGCTTTCCCCAAAGACCTCGCAACACTTGCTGCTGCTGCAGGGAGAGGACGGCGGCAGCGCAGGCAGAGAGCTCCCACGGGAGCCCGGGCTGGCTCATACGGCAGCGTGAACAGGGAGACAGCCTCAGCCCTGGCAGCTCACAAAGTGTTTTATTAAAATAAAAAAAAAAAAAAAGTTTGCCTGCTTGGAGGAGCTTTTGGAATCTTTCAAAGCAGCAGCAAGGAGTTCGGATCTTACTTTCCCTTACTTTGGGCTGCAGAGGTCAAAGTTTGATCTAATGCCAGCAATTTGTTTTCATTTTTCTTAGAAAAGGTCTCTTCAGGAGCGGAGCAATATTGATGACTTTTACAGCAAACAGCTAAAGTAAAATGTCAGCACAGCATCTGTGGTAGCTTAGGGAGCCTGTACTCTCTTGTGGCTCTGGAAGGAGAGCAATATTAAGTTAAAATGGCTCCAGGGCAGAAAAAAAGATGAGCTCACCTAAAATTAGATTAGAGCTCTGGCAGCAATAAATCAGTTGGAGAGAAGGAGGAGAACTTTCTTGTGTGTTTATTTACCTTGGGGTTTTTTATTTTCTTTATTTAAGTGCTGGCTTGCATGAGAACATAAATGAACCATTTCTAGGAGAAACTTGGTACAAAGAGAGTTGTCCATGAAGATTTTATAAAAACCTCTGCCATTTGAATTACGTTCGTTTCTGTTTGGGTCCAAATTTGGTATTTGAACGGCGTGGTAGCACGGTCTGTAAACAGAAATACTTTAATTTCACATAGATAAATACCATCCTTGCTTTTCTTCATTGTGCATCTTCTGCACCGTCCTTGTGTCCCATCTTGGTTTTTCAAAGTGTGGCCGTTGGGTCCAAGCTGGTGTCTCTCACACCCTGGCACGCGTAGGACGTCGTAGGTGGATTCATAGGACATGTTCAGGCAGCTGTTCTGCAAACCAATATGCTCATTTTTCAAACTGTTTTTTTATGTTGCTGTTGGTCATTTCTGCATCTATAACAGATGATACTTAAGATACGGTGAAATGCCCAATTCTGTAACCACACGGAAGAGAGTATTTTTTCTGTATTCCCCTCTAGCAGTATTCTGTAAATTGCATGTTAGCATCATCAGTATTTCATTCTTCAGTAATTATCTCTAAATTGATAGTTTCAAAAGCTTTCAATCCTAGTTACTGTGTTTGAATAGAAAAGTAGACATCTATTGGTGATAGATCAGTAACGATTTCTATTTTATCACGATAGAAGAAGAGGCCAGCAGAGTGTTACTTTATATCTGTGTCTCTGTATTTTCTTTCATTATAGCAAGTTCTGCAGATTTTTCATCTTTAAAGTCCTTCATAAACATGAGACAGATAAGTACATGAGTATTACTTTGGGATATGCAACTGTTCTTATTGCCGTTCACAAATGAACAAGCTGCAACAAATTACATGATTTTTTCCCTACGTTGTTGTATGTCTTCCAGATAATTTTACAGCACGACAGAGATTTTATGAACAGATAAAATAATCTTTAGATTCGTGTTTGGGCAATAGTTCTAGAAGGCAGTTAGCTTGGTTGATCACAGAATTGTAAGGTAAAAATCTGTGATGTCTGTTTTGCATCAGTAATGAAGATCATCTTTTGAGATTAAAACTAGACCTATAGCATTGGTTGAAAAAATCTTTCAGTCAGAAGTTTGCACTGTAATATTTCCAGAGAAAATAAGGTGGTATTTGGCGTAATTGGGTGGTCTTTAATTCCTGCAATTAATGTAATGATTTTAGGATTTCTCATTTGAGAATCAACAGATGTTGCCATTGAAACTTTTTTTCAGTGCCCAGATTGCACAGGAAGGCTCAGATTGCATAGGAAATCTCTGCTTTTTCCTACAAGCAGGATAGTGGCTTGTGTAAAATAGCACCATGGGCAAAAGGAAGTTGTTACATGGGGAAAGTATGGATCTGAACGCTGCCTGGATGTGGAGTCCATTCTTAATAAGCATCCATGGATATTCTGCAAATGTTTGTCTTGAGAGAAAGGTAATATTTCTGGTGGAGTACTGTATTGTTAGCCTTTACAGCTTCCAGTAAAGAAAAGAGGTGATTGTCTCTTTAATGCATCCCTGAAACAAATCTTAAGACAAAATTTACCTTAACAGAGTTCATAAAATTGTTTAGGTAGAAATCAGAGTCAAATTGACAATGAAATACCACATTTCTCCATAATTTAATCATTTAGGTGTCAGCATAATTGAAAAGCATTATCATCAAGTCTCTTTCATCCTCTTTGTCTTTTGAAAGCGTTTGTCACTATAAACTGATACTGAGAGGGGAAAAAAAAAAACCAGGAAGGGAAATGTGCAGCACTAAAAAAATATATGGTTTGTTATCATGGTCATTAGAGAACCTTATAAAGAAAGATTGCAGCTTTCTACCTTCATTAGCAACCTGACAGGAGCTCATGGTCCGTGAGAGATTTGTTTGCATAATTCCATCTATAATTTCTGTGCTTATATAAACATAAACAACTTCAATTTTTAAGTATCTAATTATCTGAAGAAACTGTTTCTCCTGCAGTAATGGCTTACTGCGCTATTGGAACAGATTTGTACCGACGGTGTCCATCTGTGTTTAACGCTATATGTTTCTACAGCAGATACTGCTTCTCCTGACAAGCACTGCAGGGTGTGTGTCTCTCTTTTGACAGGGGTTTGACAGGAATGGGAGGGACAGAGCTCTACTGGTTTAGACACTTCAGCTGCGTTCGTTAACGTCCATGTGAAGCTTTTTGAAATTTAAAAGCATTTTATGAGATGGTAGGGCGTGGTCAAGAAGGACTTTGCAGCAATTGCAGTAGGAGGACTAAGTTCAGAATTGTGATTTTGGAGTGATCCTTACTGATATTATTAGATTCTGTCCAAATATTTCATGTTTAAGTTGTCCAGAAACTTAAAGCTTTGCCTACAAACTCTTCCATTTTGACAGTTCTGAGCGTCTCTGACCAAGAGCATCTGCAAGGCAGAGAGAAGCGTTCCTCCTGCCAGCTGCCTCGGGGACTTCTTCTGATGGGTATGCCATGGAAGTGCCTGTAGCAAACCTAGGGGACTGCTCCTCAGCCTTGATTTTGGATCTTTTTCTTAAATCCCATCTGGAGGAGAAGGAACCCTTGTGGGTTTTGTTTTTTTTTTTAAAATTTGATTTTATGATCTGGTTCCAACTTTTTAGGTATTCCCATGGTATGAGAAACCCAGATGCATTGACCTGAGAGGGTTTTAACCCGTGTTGGGCCCTGCAGGGGAAACGATCACCGGGATCACTGCTGTTCAGGGTCATTCCCCATCTTTCTTGCAGTGCTTTCTTCAAAGGTGTGAAGGAACAGAGAATTAAGTGCATTAAAAAGTACAGCGTCAAGCAAGAAACTCATTTTGTTCTGATTACTTATTTTATGGGTTTTTTGCAAGTTTAAGGTCTGGCTTTTGTAGTATTTCACCATCGTATATGGTGTGTGATTAAGATTAGCTCCAAGACCCATCCTCCTCCTCAGTGTTTCCTATTAGCTACCCATAGGGAGTTGCCTACCTCAAGTTTTGCACCCTGGATTTCATTCCCCTGTTGCTGGAGGAGGATTCTGTGACCGAATGTTGCATTCAAGACTTTTCAGAAGCTTGCTGGGGGAGCCAGGACTACAGCTTGAAAGTTTTTAAGTCATTAGTCTTAGAAGCACTGAATCCTGATGTCCTCCTGACATTACACAATAGTGCAGCGCCAGTACTCAACCACCGTTCAGCTTTAAAGAATATCTGTAATTTAAATTAATACCAGAATTAATACTGCCATGCTCCCTGCAGCATACTCGATTCTTAAAATTAAAAGGTAAAATCACTTTTGTCAAAAAGCTTTGTTCTTCCTCAAATGACTTGTTTAATTATTCAGCGTTCACACCAAGAGAGAGCAAATATTGAAGGAAAAGAAGACCAGTAGGCTCGACAGTCATAAAAGTCTTAAGACAGGCATTTATTTGTGGTTTTCTTTCAAGGCTTCTCAAATTATGTTCAAGTTCTCTAGTACTAATTAAAATCTAAGCCATTTCTGACAGTGCTCCTCCAGTTTCACAGTCAAATATGGATTTTTAATTTTTTTTTTCTTTCCAGAGAATTAGTATGTGTTAATCTTATGTCAGTTAATATACAGGAGGAAGCAAAGAGAGAAAAGATTTCTAACAGCATTATGCGCTGGATAGGACTTCAAAATAGTCTCTGTAAAAATTGCAGAGGCCACACTGGGATGTAGGAAATGCTCTAAGGTATTCAACAATGTCTACAATGAATCTTTATATTTCTGTCTTTGCCAAAAAGAGTCATACATCATCTCTGTTGCTAATTCTGTGTTGGATCAATGCACAGTGCTCCCACTTCTCCTGATGGAAATTTCCAGCACTGAATAATTGAGAGGATAATATTGTAGTCCTTGAGAGTAAAGACAGATCTCATCTCTTCTTTTTTTTTAATTTTTCTTATTTTTTTTTAGCCCCACCATTGACAGAAATGCTAGAAGGGTTCTCTGGAGGGGCAGGGACCATCTCCAGCTCTGCCCACAGTAGGTCTATAGGCTTTGGGGCTCAGTTTTCCGTTACTTTCCCACAGATGAAAGCATGCAATGGGATGGAGAAGTGCAGGAGGGCTTTGGGTTTAAGCTAATAATTGAAGAACTACTGTGAATGTACAGCAGAGATCTGCGCTGGGTGTGTGTGGGGGGGAGCTTTTGCCTTACTGTTGCTATCGATTGGGGATTTAAGAATTGAAGCACACTTCACAGTTTTAAAGCTTAATAGGACACTTACTTAGATTGGGATGTGGCAGAAGAAATAATGTGTGGGTGTGAGCTGCCTGGAGGAAGGGCCACAGCATGTCTTCAGGGTTAGGGCAGAGGAACTCAAGAACTGTGTCCCAGTAAAGTAGTATTCTGCTGGCTGGCCCTGATACGTAAAGAGCTCCCAGTGCCTTTACCTTTTTTCAATTTTTGTTACAGTCAGCTATTGTTTTCCTAAACCGTCCTCAAGAACAGCATCCCTCTGCAATTGCAAGGACGTTTTCATTTTGACTCCCCAATGTCAGATATATAGAATGTATGCATTTATATAGCGAGTGAGCAATTGTCTTAATTTCTCTTTTGTTTGTTTGCAAATGAAATAAGGCTGATAGTGTGTGAAGGAGGCAGCCCTTGAGTCTTCTCAAAGAAAAGAGCTGTTTTCCCTAGCAACAGGCAAGGATACGTGATACCTCTCCAAACAGTTCTTCACCTCTTCTTCCCCAGGTCCTGCTCTCTGTTACAGCTCGTTCATTATGCACCAGAGCAGATAGCATTCCTGCAGCATGAGCTAATTGTGATGCGTGAGGGCTGGTAGCTGTCATTGGGATTGGACAGAAAATAATAATAATAAAAAAAAAAATAATAATTGAATTTGCTGCCTGAGTGCCTGGTTCTAACAACAGCTTGATTATTTCTGTTATTATTAGTGATGCATAGTCCCCGCCGAGGTTTCATTTCCAGTGGGTATCACTGGTGTTCATCATTATGAACGATAAGGATAAATGCAGGTTTTCTTGCTGCAGACTCCGGTGAGGGTTCCCTCATGGCTGCTTGGATGTAGATTGAGAAGGGAAAGAGGCGATTCTTTACTCAGCCTTTGCTGCCAGTCTAAAGACCTAGCTGTAAATGTGAGTCATTTTACATCAATTCACTCTAGAATTGACAAGCCGAGGTTGGTTAATACTATTCAGAGCTGCTGTTTCCGCTTCTGTTTATGTGCTGGTGGCAAGACATGACTATATCCTCATTAGGAATGTTATTTTCAGGATGGAGAGACAAATAAGCACTCTGTTCGGTATGTGGAGCTTAAATTCATTTTTACAAAATGCTCTTTTTGACCTAGAGATTTCCATAATGTAGAAGTTTGAATCCCTAAGCCAACTCTGCCTGAATAATGGGAAGTTAGATAATCTTATACCCCAGTATATCTGGAAGGAGATGAGCTCAGAGTGCTTTACCACAGATTTTCTTTCTGTATTTTTATGTATTTAATTTAATTTTTATTTTCAGTGCAGTGCTCGGGTTCCTAATGTCTTAGCAAGAAACACAGTCTCTTGGCTACTGTCATACAAGCGCTTAAAAATAAGGAAAGAAAGAGAGGCCAATCTGTGTGATACCAATTCTTTTACCATAGTCATGCCATGGAGCTACAGCTGGCCTTGGGAGCCCTCTGTGCTAAGAACTGGATATATAAATGTGATTTTCTTTCTGTTTCACCCCTGAGATGCAGAAAAGAGCTTGCTTCCAGGGCTAAAGGAATATTAATGTAGACACCTTAATGGCCATCCAGTTCAGGTTTATTGTCTGTCTCTAAGTTCCTTAGACAGCCTAGGTAAATAAGCAAAAAGAAAGAAAAAGCTTTTACTGTGGCAGCTGGTGGTTCATTCATTACCTGTAAATGTTGGATACTCAGAGTTCCCACTGAGTTCTGAAAAGGGTAAGTAGCTTTTGGGATCATACATGTGGGATCCTCATGTGTGTTCGCCTAAATATTACTGTTTGGAAGAAATTGTGGTTTTGAATTTCTTATCATCTTCAGTCTTCGTGTTCCTTATGTTTGCTTATAGAATGAAAACCCAGAACCATAATGAGTGGACTTTGCCTGTAAATAAGAGCAGTCTTTTGCATGTTGCTAATCATTTCTCTCAAAAAGACCTTAGCCCTGTGGCATTACTTTAAAAAAAAAGTTAAAAACAAAACAACAAAAAAAAAAACCCCAAGCCATCCATTTCTGAGCAATTAAATATTTAGGCTATATATATGTATCCTTGGTCTTTTTGTCAGCTTGTGTTATCAAAACAATCTATTATATGCTTCAGCACTGTCCTTCAAGCAGCATGTTGGTGAAATAGAACATCTTCAATAGCATCTGCTCAACAGTGCTGCATTTCCAGTTTGCTCTTCGTTGAGAGCTGCCTTTCATCAGGTACGGAGTCTGCGGGAGTGCAAAAGGCTGGATTTTATGGGTCCTACAAAGGAAACTCCACAAATTAAATTTTTAACATTGCCAAGTGCCACTTTATAGAATAAGCAAAAGAGGGGAAATGTATTCAATTATAAGAAGTAATGTGCTACTTCAAAATGATTGCTGTGTTAATAGTTTGTATCAAATGGCAATTTTAATTCTGTCTCTATTGGAGGAATAGAAAGCAATTAATCTTTTGTAGCACATTGTGAAAAATAAGGGCTTAAACGGGATCTCAGTGAGGCTGTTCCTTCACTTAACCTTGAGCTGGGCAATAAATAATTATAAATGCAGCTACATGGCAAGGCAAAAGTAATTTGGTGAAACAGAATTATCATATAATGCAGGAGTTAGAAATCTGAATTAGGTTTCCTGATGTTTTTTGTTCCAAAGAAGTATGAATTTGCCAGTGATTTGTGTGTAAAAGAGTGCAGCCAGGTTTTACAAAGCACCTTTTTATACCCGAGCTATCACCAAATTATTTGGATGGCAGTGCTGGCACAGGCAAATGCTCTTGTGCTCTTTCAGCTATAACTCACCTTTGATGACAGGACTTGTTTGATGGAGGGAGAAGGTGATGTCGAAGGTGCATGAGTTTTTAACATCTTTTGAATACTTTGCTGCTCTTCACTCAGGGCACCATATCATCAGTGAGATGAGATTCCATGAGATTTTTAGTGGCACCGCCATCGTATGCAGTTTCTGCTCCGTTGTGGTGAGCTGCTGAGGAGGCTGAAGATACAAATCCGAGCTCCTTTAACCCTGAGCCTCTCTCTCCTGCCCGTTGCAGCTTCAGGGGACACGCTGAGGTGCCACACTGCTATTCCTTACAGCTCCCATGCATGCCTTCTTGATCCCAGAGCAGCCTTGGCAACCTTGCTTCACCATGGGGCTTTTCAGCCAACTTGGTGGAAGCTGGTCAGTGAAAGGATCAATGAAGTGTATGTGATGTGGGTCATCAGTTCCTATCACAGACCTGTGTACGGGATGCTCTGGTAAGGAGAAGTGAAGGATGTGGAAAAATATATGGAGGAGGAAGTGAAATAGCTGTATTTTCCTACTCTAGAAGCGTGCTTCAACATACTGGCCCACCAGAGCAACAGGCAGGAGCCATTCAGACCCCTGGCTAGCTCTGTGAAAATGGGATGCCATCGTTTGTTATGTCAGGGTTGTGTTAAGGAAGAAAACCTTCCTAAGTAAGTACAGAATATAATATAAATATTATTCTGCTTTTCTTTGAATCAATCTCTGTCTCCCAGAAATGCAGCCTTGCAATATAAGGAGAAAGAAACTTGTTGCTAGGAAACATGGTTAGGAGCAGCAGTGGGTTTGTAGGGCATTGTCTGAAGTCCTCTTGAGTCCTGAGCACTGATCCCACTAATTTCAGGGAGGTACCATATTCATATTTCCATGGTAGAAACATCACTGTGGTAAAGACTCACCTACTTCTATCCGTTTTGTCCATGTGTTCGATAGTGAGCTATGGAGTGTTTACAGATGGGATTTCTTAGTTGTGTAAAATGTGAAAAATTAATGTAATGTGTAATTGTACGCATGCTCTACATTTCTTCTATGCAAATTTGAGACAGAATGGCTCCAAAAGCTGACGTGATATGCTTCAATTTGTCACAGGTTAATAAAAGGAAGTGTAGCTTGTACTTTTTTTTTTTCCCCTTTTTTCCCCCCCTCCTTTGATGATACTTGTTATACATTATAAGGAAGAAAGTGGTAGTGCAGAGCTGTTCATATTATTTAAGAGTTGTAGTCAGGTGAGCAGCGTGTGGTAGGACCAAGTCTTTTAAGTCCTCAAATGAACCAGTTTTCTGACCGATTTGAAGCCTGGAGGAGAGCACAGTTACTTCAGTTTCTGTCTTTTCATTCTACTTGGTTCTGATTAATATGTTATATGAGTTTACAGCATTGTCTGAAATGCATTAGACAGCTCATTTGGGCTATAATATGGCCCATTGTGTAAATATAGAATGGTATGATTTATTGGAGAAACAGGTGTGGGCACGTGGAAATACAGTTTTCCTTAGAGGGTTGTTTCTAATTGACTAGTAAAATGCTGTTTCCGAGTAGTCTATAATTAATCAGCAAGAACTCTTTTCCTGAGTTTCCTCCTGTAAATGAACAGACTCAGCACATCCATCAAGTAGAAACTGAGAAAATGAGAGGGGAAACAGCTTGAGTCTCCAGTGAGCAAAGTGGTTGGATTACCATGAAGCAGTCCCAGCATGGCGCTTTGCTGAGTGATGGCAACATTGGCTTTGAAAAGAAATCCTGAATTTCTCATTTCTCATAGGCTTCTTAAAGTTTTATATACACTTGCAGTGGCTGCTGCGTACCCAGAAGGAGGTAGGACTTCAGTGGGCATACTATGCTGGTGATGGAACAGGGGTAGATGTTGGTAGATCTGAAGTGTAGGTGGTTGATTTCAGACTCTGCTTGAGCGGATTCAAGAATATCTCATTTATCTGCTTGTTCAGCAATTTGGGAATGAGTTTTATTTTTTTAATACCTGGCAGTCAAAGGACTCCCATTGTTTAGTGCAAGGTCCATACAGGTTGCTGGTTAGAGAAGGATATTTGGAAGGAGGGCAGGGCATCTTGGATGAGGAAAAGAGGGGAATGTTTGGATATCCGTTATGAGAAATCAGCCCTCAGAAAACTACCCACCTAATTTGCAAGAGTTGACTTCTCTTCAAAAATCTTAAGAACCAGCTTGTTGGAGTGAAACCCAGAAGCCCAACAGTTAGCCAGGTTCAGATTGGATATTAGGAAAAATGTTTCCACAGAAAGGGTTCTTAAGCCTTGGACTGGGCTGCCCAGGGAGGTGGTTGAGGCCCCATCCCTGGAGGGATTGAAAAGCCGGGTTGCCATAGTGCTTAGAGACATGGTTTAGTGATGGTTTTGATCAGAGTGAGGTGGATGGTTGGACTAGATGATCTTAAAGGTCCCTTCAAACATGGACAATCCTATGAATCTGTGTGTATAATTTCATAGCTTGGATGTGCCATAAATGAGCAAAAGCCATAATGTTCCAAATTGTTGTTCAATTCCTTAGGTTAAGGTCATGTGTCTTGCCTTTACAGTGGTTTTGAAACCATTCATTTTCCAAGAATGGCCATGACTTGCTTGAGAAACTGCCTTCATCTTGCTGCACAGTTAAGATACTAAAAGCACTCCTTCAAGATTCAGTGTCTCAGATGGATTTTTTTACCTTTGCTCAAAAAGTGGCTGTCTAAGCATTATCTACTGACTTCTAGTGTCTAAAGAAGGACAGAAGTAACAGGAAGACATGGAGTCTGTCCTTTTTAAAACCTTATTTCTCTAAACACCTGCAATTTGTACGACTCACTGGATATATCATACTAGAAACACAGCTTGTGGGCTATGGGCATCCTCGGGAGGAATTGTGTTGGCCCCAAGTGCTGCCTCTTGTTGCATGAATTGGGGAACAATTGGGGACTTCCTCATACCAGCAACTCAGTCTTGTTTAAAAAGTACTTAAGATTTTTATTTTTTTTTCTCGGAAACCATTTTGTGAGGTTAAGTCACAAAGTCACTATATGATAGAAGAAAAGTGAAGTAGTCGAGGCTTATTGAAATAATTCCCCCAGTTTGGCTGCTTTCATGTGAAAACCAGCTGTCTCCTTTGGCTTGTCCTTTTTTCCCTCTGCAGTGGAGCAGTGGGTCACTGAAGTGCATCCTTACATCCATTTCTATTCGGGTAATCATTTCAGGGATATGAGCCCCATCTTGCTCAGTAGGACATGCCTATGTTTTTAAAATGCTTTCCTGTTATAAGGATTTTTTTTTTTTCCTTATCTGAGGCAAAAGCATGAGCAGAACTGAGCGCTGCTGCTTCCTAAGGGACAGCGGATTCCGTTCTGATCCCAATTTACCCACAGTTGATTTCTAAACATCTTCAACACCCACGCTTTGGGATGGCCTCAAGACCAGATAAGCTCGCGTGGAGCTTTTTTGCCTGTTTATTTTTCCATATGCTCTGTGTCAATCTGGCTCTTTCCAAAGATGAACATCCTTGATACGATGAACAAAAGCCCCACATGTGTGATTTCTGAGCGTGAGGAGAATGTGCATAAGCAGGTACATCCTTCTTCTTATGATTAAACAAGAAAAGTTAGGGCTTCGAGCACCAACTCTCTTCAGGGCAGGAGGGTAGCATTTGACAAGAAGAATGCCCTTTTGAGTTGTCCCAGCAAAAGCAGATGCAGATTTCACCAAGGCCTGATCTTTTGAAATTCACTTTACTTACTCGGCGTACTTCTCACGGGATTTTTCCCGCAGCTCGTAAATGTCTACACCTGTGTAAGGGCTGAGTTGAAGTCTTTATAAACTGTCAAGCTTAAAACCATTTTGAAGTTCTGCTGTGGCTCACAGCACTGGAAATAGGAAGATTAGAAATTCTGCTGGGAGATGCTTCAGCGGTTGTAGGACAAATGCTGTTTGAATATATATGAATATTATGTAATTAAATACCACATCTCATTCGTACATGCATAAGTCACTGGAATTAAGTTTGCAGAGGCTACTTTTGCCTTGCCTTTTCCTGATTTCTGAATATTAACCGTGCCACCCTGGTGCTCTCTGAGGCCATGCAGACACAAACGCATTGCCCTGTGTTCCAGTTCTAAAAACCTGGAATATGTTACCCCTTAAGGCAATGCAGCCGTGGCCAAACAATGACAAACTTCTCTCCATTTTCAGTGCTTGCCTTTCATTTTCAGGACCTGCTTGTCTCTGTACAGATGTCTCTGTGTGGTTTACTCCAGATTTATTTCTCAGGCTTTTTCTTACAGGGCATGGATAACTGCAGCTCCCTCTTGAAGGGTCCTTCAGTAGTGAAACTGCTGTGATCGTGCTACAGAAGAGCAGGGCTGGCGTGAAAGGAGCTGTGAGGGGTATGGAACTTCTCTTTACTTGAGACCTTACCCTTCGGCTGGCATGAGCTGACATTTGGGACAGGTGCATCTGCACACACCATCCTGCACCATCAGATTTCTTATTTGGATGCAGGACTTGGGAGAGAACGGTGCTGCGTGAGTAAAGGGTATGTAGGTTTTCCATCCTGGCCACTTCAGCCTTTGGTCTGAAAAAGCAGATTATTACCTACTGAGTTAGAATTGTATTTGTATTTTGGCAGCAGATCAAAATAGAGCCTTAACCAATTGTCCTTGCTTAAGCAATAATATTGATCCCAAGAAGATGGAGAAGCTTTTGTCTTCTTGTTACAAAATATTGTTATATTGAAAAATTGAATGTAATATGAGGGTGAATTTTCTTCTCATTTGAAGGGCAACACTGAGAAAAAAAAAAAAATCTTTACAGTTACTAGGCTGTAAAAACAGGTGGTAAAATACTCTCAGCTTTTACACAGTATTTACTTTTTATAGGAGATTTCCAGAACCACTGTCTTAGGCCTGTGAATCTTGCAGCTATTTTCCTCAGACACCTAAGGAACCTGACATACATGGGGCATTTCCAGTTTCCCTGCTAACTTGGTGTTCGTGTTGCTAGAGCCCTCCATTAGAGCTATGGCTCTGATGAGATATTGTTGAGCATTTAGTATTACTGAACATTATTGAACATCTAGGTATTATTGAGCATTTAGTAAAAAGGAATGGGGGCATATTATGTGCTTCAGCAAGGTTCTGAGCAGTATGGAGAAAATGGGGAAAGAGCGACAGCAAGGAGCAGACAGTAAGAGCAGAGACCACCTTATCTCCTTTCCTTTCAGTGGTGCTCTCTGTTTAGCCTTTTTCTTGCAAAAAAAAGTCACGAAATCCTCAGTCTATCGCACTCGCTGTGTTACAAGATGCTGGGTTTTGTTCTGTAACGAGATCGTGGAGGCCCAGGTGACCATTCTTGTTTTCCCTTTGGAAGAGAAATTCACTGCAGCTCCTTGTGGCCAGAGAGCCTGTGCAGCATGGAGAACCTCTGAAGGTGTCGGAGGAGATGGAGACAGAGCAATAGGTTTCCAGTAAATTGGGCTCTTTGGACAACATAACATTTGTGCCTACACGGAGAAGTTAGCCTTCTGGGGAAATACCACGAAAGACATTTTTAAGACTGCAGCAGGGAAAGGGGTGTTTGGGAAGGAGGGAGATTAGGAACTGATATAAGAGTGAAATTATCCAGGGGACGGGGGATAAAGTGAATGTTTTCTGGGTTAGAGGTTGTGGGAGCAATAAAAACAAGCATTTTCTGATCGCTTATATGGTCCCAATTACTGGGATGCTGTGAGGGTTATTTCATTGCTTCAGGATGACATGTGCAGGCAGGTGGTGGGGTAGAGAATGGTATTCTTACTTCTTCTATCATTGAAACCAAGTCAGGGGCTATGGAGATTAATCCTGCTGCCTCCTGCCCAATTTGCAGTAGAGAGGGGAGAATCCCTCCCCTGCTCAGAGGTAAAGTTCAGCAGAAAATTTCTGGTCTTTTGGGTGAACATACTCCATTATTTCAGTAGCAAATGTAAATCTAAAGGGTATAGGCAAGAAAAAGGAAAGGAAGGAGTGACTTCTAATGTTCAAGTTGTTGTTACTGAAGGAAAAAAAAAGCTCCCATTCTCTGTTGCTTGAAGAAATCTATTTCTGCCTTGTACTTCTATTAAGTGCTGTAAAAAAAATCATAATTACAGTGTACTAAACTAATTCTTTTACACTGCATTGAGCTTAAAATAATGTTGAATCCATATTTCCATTAGCTAGCAATGAAAAAACTATTAAGAATAACACTTAACACGCAATCAATTCGATTCCTGCAAATGTTTCTGAAGAACAATGGTGCTGCAGAGCCGTAAATAAATGGAAGCAATAGCCTGCAATGTACTGTAATATCTGTACTATCTAGAATTTCAATTCAAGGAGAAAACGTTCGTTTTAATAATTAGATTAGAGCTACAAAAACAGATGAATGGGCAGGTTTAAAAAGTTGCTGAGCCCTTCTTTCCTCTATGCTTTAGAGAAATTAGCTACTTAACTACTAGGTTTGGCTACTTTTTCATTTTTTCCAAGTCTTCATCTGTAGAGAAAGTGTTTAGCTGGCTTGCTTTTAAAGTATCAATCCACATATAGGTGTTTTATACCATTGCAGTTACAGTGTCACCGGGGCATTTTTCATATGGAGACTGTAAATACAGAAACATAATTCTTCAGGCATTTACTGGCTTAAATTCAAGAAATGGCCAGCTTCCTCTCAAAAGTTACACAGACTCATTCTATAAGTGTGCAGTACGTCTGAGGTCCTCAGGTTATACAGTAACGGGTATCATAGAATAGATAGATACTCATTATCACTTCCCAAGGGAGTGTTTTGGATTAAGTAGAAGTTAAAAATGCCCAGCAGAAACAAACTCTTTGTTAAATGTGCTTTATCTTTTGGATATGACACGATTACGGTATAATTGCTGATAAACTTCTTCCGATGCACTGCAAGATGTAACTGCTTTGACCAAGTCATTAATTTCTCCTGCTACTCTTCATTTAGGAGCTGTAAAGACACAAAGATGTGCTTCCTAGTGTGTAAAATCGGGAGGGCTATAATAATTGAAGGCAGATACAATTTGTTAAACTTTCCCCTGCTAATATGAGGAGAGGAGTCTGCCGCATGGCTCTCTGTGGCACTGTCTAGGGACACGTTCTCTTCAGAGGACACCCTCTGGAGTCCAGGTTGACTGTGAAGTCAGTCTTGGTCTATGATAGCATGTCAGAGGGTAGAATTTAGCCCAAACTGACTTTGAAATAAAACAATTTTTCAGTGTTATTACAGTAGTTAAACCTTGCTGTGGGAGGAGACTTTGGCATGATGCTTTTTCTATGCTCCTTTTCCAGTGTTACTCTGAGC
>JAHREE010000179.1:4711550-4726265 GCA_033628505.1 Tringa tobata
GCTCTGGGTGACGTTATTGGCGGCCGGTGTAAAGACACTGCGTTTTGTCTTTTGAGCTCCGTAGCCTCATTAAGAAATTAAAACATTTGTGGTTCTGTCCTGCAGTCTTGCTCCCTCTGGGATGTTTAAGTTAGCTGACTGTCAGCACGGAGATGTAGGCTGTAAAGGTTCAGAGAATTACCTTGATGGTATGCCGGCCTCTTCCATTTCTACTGCAATCCAAGGCTCATTTTTCCTCTGAGGCGTTCATTGAAATTCTGTGCACGATTTGTTCCTCTGGTTGTTTAACAATGTCTCTCATGTTTGCCCTGATTTAAAAAATCCTCCTTTGTAGCAGAGATAACATGGAGCAGGATGATATAATTGCAGTAAAGAGGCCCTGGAGCTTGCAGTAATAGGATGGTTCATCTGATGTGTACTGCCATTAGAAAATAACCCACGTATGGATGTTCTCAGGGGACAGTAAAGAGGCTTTTAAGGATTACACTTTATGTAGTATGAAAGCTAATGAGCGAAAGAGCAAGTATGAAGAAAACTACTGCTGCAGAAAGCGTGGTGCCTCGTCCTGTTCTCACTTGTTTCTTGGTGCCTGCATAGCTCCAAAACATCCACCTCTGCCTAGCAATGTGTGGCTTCTCTTGCACTGTGGTCGGTTCCCAAGACTTTTGAGGACGCTGTATTATTTTCATTTGATTGAAAAATAAATAGCATGTCAAAAGCATGCCAGAGCTGAGTTGAGGATTGAAACTGCTGTGTGTGTACAACATAAATAATTTTGGGAGAATAGCGATGGTCTGTGCCATCAAAATAAAAAAAAAATTGCTAGAATGATATAGTTTCACAAACATGGCTGAAAGATTGATATATTAAGACTGTCAGAGACGCAGAGTCTCAATTCTCCCATCTCCATTCTTTTACTGGCCAGTGCACACAAACGTATGAAGACAGGATCCATTTCAAATGTTACGTGGCATGCAGAGTCAGAGTTGCAGAATTTGGGCTGGAGAGGTAGGAATTCAGAGCAGCTCGTTTTTGATGTTAACAGCTTCTTGGTCAAGTGGAATGCCACTTGGAGCACCACTTTCTTCTCCTTGCGTTTATGCTGAAACAGAAGCTGTCTAGCAGAATGGACTTGGGTTTTTTTGGGTTTTTTTTTCACAGCATTTTCTTCTTACTTATAGAGCTTGGTGTAGATTAAATTAATTCGTCTTTTAATACTCTGTACCCCGTCTGCACTGTTGGAGTGTACTTTTGAACCTTGGTCAGGTTCTTCTTGCATCTTTCTTTATATATTTAACAGCGTAAAGGGTCAGATAACTTTGCTATCAGGTAAAGTGAAGGTAAAGTATAACTTCATTGTATTCCAAAAGGTACCAATCATAAAAAAGAATCCCATTAAGTGAGGGAGAGATGACAGCCCAGCATCTTTGTAAGGATACGGGCAGGCCAGTAACCTTCTTAAATATCCCTGTTTCCACTCATAAGCCAAGGGAGCTGGGCCAAAGAAGTGACTTAATTTCCCTTAATGGCAGAGAAGGTTCAGGAGACAATGCAGTCAGATTCTTATATTAATCCCTCTTTGCTCCTATCTGATCACATTGGAAGTGTGTTAGAGTGCATGTGAAGTATTTTTCTGCTTGTATTGAGGCCCCTCTCTGTGGTCAGGGTGTTGTAAAGAGCTGCTCTCAATCGATTCTCTGCCCCACCTGTATTTATGCCTGAGATTTCCATGACCCAGGTGCAGGACCTTGCACTTGTCTTGGTTGAACTTCATGAGGTTCACATGGGCCCACCTCTCCAGCCTGTCCGGGTCCCTCTGGATGGCATCCCTTCCCTCCAGCATGTTGACCGTGCCACACAGCTTGGTGTCATCAGTAAACTTGCTCTCAATCTCACTGTCCATGTCTCCAACAAAGATGTTAAACAGCACTGGTCCCATTACTGACCCCTGAGGAACACCACTCATAACTGGTTTGCACTTGGACATTGAGTCGTTGACCACAACCCTTTGAGTGCAGCCATCCAGCCAGTTCCTTATCCACTGAGTGGTCCATCCACCAAATCCATGCCCTTTCAGAGACCAGAATGTCATGTAGGACAGTGTCAAAATGGCCCCAATGGTGTCTGTCTCTGTGGAGGACCAGTCCACCACCCTATGCCAGTGCATCATGGTCCAACCCTATGAGCCCAGATCCAGTGTTTGATTGCATTCGCCAACTTAGCTTCACTTGATCCCTGCTCTGCCATCAATCTATTGTTTATTACAACATCTGGGACTTAACTTTGTCACCTGCAAGTGACATGAGATGAATTATCTGTTGCTGCTTCCGCTGTCAGTTGACTCCTCTCTGCTTAAACTTCCAGTCTTGCAAATACCAGAATAGTAGTGCTGATTTTTTTATTTCTGTCCTCTCTCTCTCCCCCACGTCCCTCAATTGGTGTATGGGAGCAGAACAGGACTTGCAATTTTATTATTGCTGTATAAGCCTTCTGTAAAATCAGTTACAGCACTTCTGATGTTGGTAATTTTTGTGACTGAAAAATATGCTGACACTGTGTTTGTGCATAGTAAAAGAGCAAATTTGAATATATAATAATCTGGTGCATTTGGGAGATGTTTGATGCTATAACCCAGCCAAGTTAATCGCTCAGGGAATTTTTGTATTTCTTTATTTTGCTCAGTTGACTGGAGATATTAATCTCCTATCTGTGGAAAAGCATCTTTAATGCCAAAAAATTGATCAGAGATACCCAGCGCTTCTCTGGCATCAGAGATGATTTTGAAGCAAAGCTATCAGTTGAGAATAGACCAGCAGAAACAGAAATATTCCTTACTTTATTTTTCTTACATAATGAAGAAATACCCAGGTGATGATTTCCAATTCGTGAAGTATATTGAACCGTGTACCGTATTCATGAATATAAATTGAGCAGATGCGCCACAGATTTTTCTATAAAAATAACACAGCATTGGTCCTTCTGATAATTCTTTTTTGCCTGAAATATAATTATTCTGAGAACATCACTACAGAGTTAATAGTGCACTGCGTAACTGCATGTTAAAAAATCTGAGTGTTAAAGGACATAAAATGTCTTAGAGAGAAATTATTCAGAGATTTATAATGGCTGTGGCTGGCTGCATTTTTTTTCAAGGTCAGGAACTTTCTGAATCTTCTTTTCCTTTCCCACTTTTTCTGCAAAATCCTTCATCTCCCCACAGTAGCATCACCCAGCCAAGCCCACTTCCACCCAGGAAGGCTCATTCTTAGGCTGGGTTGCGTTGCTGCCAAGCAGCGCGCCGCTCGCGCTTCGCTTCCCTTCCACGCTTCTGCCTCATTAGCAGCGTTGACCTCCTGATCATCCAGACTTTGCCCGTTTAATTAGCCCTAGAGGAGCCGTCCCAGCAGAAAGCCTGCCGTGTTGTGCTGATTTGGAACACGGAGCCAGGTGGAAACAGAAGCATCAGCTTCTCCTCCCTGTGCAGTCACTGCTGCACCAGCAGCGTTCCCACCCAGCAAAGGCGAGGACCAGGCACTCCTCAATTTATGATTTTCCTCTTTTGCCAAACACAACAGTAGTAGAGTGGAACATGACCCCAAATATAACAGTAGTAGAGTGGAACATGACCCCAAATATCCTCTAATTGTATAAAAAGCCTTGCAAGTAGGAGCCAGTGTGTATACAGATGTTCTTCTTGATTAAATAAAGCCTTCTCTGTTTACATCGTGTTGGGGAGCTGCATTACAAGAAAGGTAAGAGGGTAAGATAAGAAACGTGACTCGATAGAAAACTACCAGATTAGACTGTGGAGGCCAAACACTGATGTCCTTGAGGCCAGTGGGAGCTTTGCCTCCGAGAAAGTAGCCAGAAGCCAGTAGCACCCCGTGTCTCTTCAGGGCTTTTCCATCCTGCACTTCAGCCGGGCATCCCTCAAGCTGGTCTGTGCCGCCGGGTTGAAGAGCGTGAGGAAAGTGTGTCACCTGGTCCCATTAGCCTCCCGGGGCTGCAAACTCCCAGGATGTGTTTATTCCCCTGCAATTTTTTACTTCCAGTGACGTTTCTTCAGAACTAGAGCAACTTTTTGACGAACGCGGTGAGAAACGAGGGGATCGTTTGCCGTTCCCGAGGCGGGTTTTCATTTCGCCCCTCCAAGCGACTGGCTATTTGAAGACATCTTTCTTCTTCCAGGTTACCAGCCTGTCCTGCCCAACCAGCAGCAGGGGTTCCAGGGTCTCATGGGAATGCAGCAGCCTCCCCAAAGCCAGAACCTGATGAATAATCAACAGGGAAATCAGGTGCAAGGCATGATGGTGCAGTATCCAGCCATGTCGTCTTATCAGGTACTTGGGAGCCCTTAAGAAAGGCTGCTCTTCCTGGAGAGTGCTTAATTGAATTACATTTTCGTGTTGCAGAATGGTTCTTTGTTATTTCATTAGGACAGTGTGTGGCAGGAGGCCTCCTGATAAATATGCTTCTGAGTCAAAGTGGTTTCTTTGCTTCCTGTTTCCTGATTTTCGTTCGGAATGGGGAATACTTCAAATGAACTATTTATTACAGACTAGAGCGCAGATAAATATGTCACAAATGAAGAAGGAATTATTCTTCTTCCTGTGAAGAAAATTAATTTAAAAAAATACAGAACATTGTTCTTTCCTTTTTTTCTTTTTTTTTCTTTTTTTTCTAATTTTTTTTATTTGCCAGTGCAGTGTTGTTTCCTGTAATGAAGTTGAGGGCTTTGCCTGAAGCAGTTAAAAATTACTCATCTGTGGAGACTCCTGCCAAGGATCCCACCATGTCTTCAATAACAAGCTGTAGCCAGATAGATAGTTTTCTCTTTATTGCATTTTAGGGGAGGGGAGGCAGTGGCTTAATTTTTCCCAAGTCTGTAAGTTACCCAGACATACCTCCCCAACTTTATACCTGGTTTCTGTGTGGTACGACGAGAGACCTGTGAGAGGTGGCCTGAGCTTATGTTTCCTGCTGGTCCCTCTGGAAAGTATAAGATACTGAATGACATCTAATTCATTTTAATAGATTGCACTGATTTAGCAGCCGTTCACCTTTTCCCTCGGCTCCTCTGAAAAACGCTGCAGCAACCAAGGTGGAAACGGGGGAATTGCTTATGGGTAAAATTTTCCCCTTATATCTTCAGAATTACTATATTGAAACTGTGTTTTAAAGGTTAATGATTAAGTTAAAGGGTTAGACCTTTTAAATGGCATGTATATGCTGTTTGCACTGGTCCCAGAAATTCACATTCAGCTAGATCATGACAGAGCCACTTACTGGACCTGGGAGCAGAAGGACTTCTCTTTAGCCCTTCTCTAACAAAGAAAATACTCTAGGGTTGAGAACTGTTCTGAGCAGTGGAAAACAAGACATTTTGGCAGCATGTTGTATATTCAGATTCAGCTAGAAGGAAGATAGGGATTCTTGGGACCTACTTTAATATTTTTTTTTCTTATGTCTTTCCATGTTCCAACCCAGGTGCCAATGACCCAGGGTTCTCAAGGATTGCCACAACAATCATATCAACAACCAATCATGCTACCTAATCAATCAGGTCAAGGAACACTCACAGCCACTGGAATGCCTGTCTACTGTAATGTCATACCTCCTGCCCCACAGAACAACCTGCGTTTGATTGCCCCCCACTGCCCCTCCAATAACGTTCCAGTTATTTCTGCCAGCTGCAGGACAAACTGTGCGAGCATTAACAATGCAGGGTGGCAGGTCAAGTACTAATGCGGTGGCCTAGTGTGGATATCCGAGGATAGCGGTGCATTATTTGACAGATAACTCATGGCCTTCAAATGAAGAGGAACACAACAGGATCATCAGTTGAGGACATAAGTACTGACTTTGCTCAAGTGATTTGCTGCTGGAAAAAATCTGTAAAAAAAAAAAAAAAAATAAAATAAATTTTGAAAAAAAAAAATGTTTGCTGGTTAATGGTGCATATTTTTTGTCATGTCTGCTAGGTATGCCTTTATAGCTTAGCTAGTGACATGAATTCATTGAGGTAAGATTTTTTCCTACCACTGAACACCACTGTGTAGATTGTAATATCCCCAATTCGGATTAGTTTTGTACTTTGTGTTGAGTTTGTGAAGCTAAAAGTATTTAAAAATATAATAAAATCACATCGTACCAAAGCTGTAATGGAAATTAAAAAGATCAGAACAAAAAAAAAAAAAAGAATTACTGAATGGAAGGATTAATTTATATACACTATAGAGTTTTTTTATGGATATATACTGTATTGTAGTGCTTAATCACAATAAAGCTATTTGACCTCATGGAGAAAGGTCATGTTTCTACCACCTGCTTGGTCTCCTCTCTGTTTCTGAATGAGTGAACTCCCCTTTGATTCTATATTGTCTTTATTTCAGGTGAAGCTAATGGCGGAATGATGCTTCATGGGCTTATGGGACTTTGATGAGGAGGCAACACACCTGTGTCCTAGCAGGCAGTACCGGAACAGGTCAGACCCCTTAGAAATTGTAGCGTTGACGCCCAGAAAGTGTTCGATGAATGATGTACCAGATCATCTTAAACTAGGTTAGTGCTTTTCCTATCCCTTGGACCAGTAATGTCCCAAATACAATTCACCACTGCTACAAGCAGAGGTACAAGTCATACCTCTTCAAGAGGCCATAGGACAGTTTTAGATCAGAAGACATAGATATCCCGTGATATCCCATCTACTTGCTGGAAGGTCAGTTGCTGCTGATGTCCCAGCCACAGTACCCAGGAACTCTTCTGCTACATAGAGATACTCTACCCAATTTTTGGTACTCCAGCTACAAAGCTGTTTTGCTATAAAAAGATGACAGCCCAAGAATCTGCTCCATCATGTTCAAATAGTGGGGATGAACAATACATTTGGGGATTTGGCTCCTAAAACATGGAGCACAGTGGTTGGGGGAAATTTTTAGAACTTCTTTTTTTGTAATTCCTGTGGTGTTTCTCATTATTATGTCCATGTTCACTCAAATTCCCAGCTTGTTCTGATAAATTATTCTTCATTCCTAAGTGCTGCATGGAGTTCCTCATTCTGCTTCAGTGATGACAACGTCTGAGTCACAAATGTGTTTACCAGACAAAAGCCTGTGTTGTTTTTCACTTAAGCTGCAGTTTGGAACACCTTTAAAATAGGTAGGAGTTGAGCAGTCCAGAACGATGCATACACATCATGAAAAAGCCTGAGATCCTTCTGTGTCTAAAATCTCTATGTGTCTTGGTACGATTTTAGGTACCCCCAAGATGACAGCAGCCTACAAGGTCCTTGACCGTTGTTAATCTGAATGTGAAAGATCTTTTACCTTTAAGATAGGTGGCCTTTCCTTTACACACTTCAGCTGTGGAAGCAGGAACTGGAAGGGCTACAAGCCATATTTAAAATACTTTTCTATACAATGAACAGAGACCTTTCAGAGTTCAGGCTTTTTTTACACGTGTGTCTTAAAGTGCGGAATCCAGTCCTATGGGATCGTAAGAAATTCAAACACTGAATTTTACGTAGTGTAATCGCGATTCATTTGCTGGGAGACAGTCAAGAACACGAGCAGGTAAGTAAACACAATTCACTCTTCAATTAGAGGTGAAATGCTTTGGGAGAGCCTAGTGATGGATTTATTTTTTTTCTTCCTTTTTTACGTTGAGACGCTGCGTTTGAATTTTGCCTGTGACCCTGAGCTCTCATTTCTGATGCCCTGCATTGTATGGCTTATTTCCTTGTAATGTTTTAAACGTGGTGGAGGTTTCTCTCCTAGCATTACTATAATTACACGTAATTGGGTTAGCTGCTGGATGAATGGGTATCCTTCTCTGCCAAGGCTCCAGAGTCCGGGACGTGGAGGTGACCTTGTGGAGGACAGGTTGTGTGTTGCCAGGCTGAAGGAAGGAGGATGGGGGTGCGAATCTCTCTGCATGCAGTGTCTGGAGTGAGGAGACCCTTTAGAAATCACTGTATTTAAGTCCCATTACTTCTCTGAACCACTACTGTTACCTTATTGATCTTCCTTCTCGTCTAAGAACTCAATGAATTGCCTGGTAAAAAAAAAAACATCCACCCTCAGCATCGTAGGTGGCTGGCGAGCTGGGCTGTAGATGCTCTCAGTAGTGAGGGGCAAGGGAGTCAAAAAGCAAAGCTTAGGAATCTTGCTTCTCGTGGCCTTGAGCCACATTCTGTCACGGCCCTTTGGCACAGCAGGTCCCATGATTGACCGTGGCCGTGAATTCCCGTGATTTTCCCGTCTCTGCCCGTTCAATGACCAGCTCGTGTCAAACGTGCAAATAGCTGTGGGAGCAGGGATCCCGCCTGCTGGCCTCCCTCACCCTCCTGGCAGCAGCACCTGCCTGCACATTCGTGCACCTTCCTGCTGAAAGAAGATTTTTCTAACTTTTTGTGTAAAATGGTGCAGTTTCAGGAGGAGGTCTCAGCCACCCACTCCAAAATGGCTTACATCCTCTGATTGTCTCGCTCTCCGAAGAGTTTGAATCTCCTTAGGCGTAAGAGGAAAGTGAATTTGATCTCCCTCAGCTGTGGAGGATGCCCTAATTATTAAGGTATGGTACACCTGGGGGAGACATCTCACGTGGTGGCACATGTATTTTCCTGATGCTGTTTATGCTAGAAAAATTTATATTTGAAGACAAGTTTCTATATCAAGTGAAGGAAAAAAAATTATTCTCTATTTTTTTACTTATACAATATTTTTAAAACCTTCTCCTAAACTTTTTTTGTTCATTAATAAAAATATTCTGAGGTGGATTGCTTAGCAGCCTTCTGCTATTAAACCAGAAATGTTTCAGCATTGTCAGAAGGCGAGGAGGAGGAAAACAGAAGTGGGCAAATTTCGTTACGTGTACAAATACACGTAACGAAAGTGGGCAGGTGAAGCTCAGTGCTTTTTTCTCAGTTCTTGGAAATATATTTTCGGGCAGCCTCCCTAAAAGGAGTGCTATTAAATTGACCTGGACAAACTTAGTTGGAGCAACTGAGCAATTGGTCACCTTGAGTTCAGAGTCCAGCTCGTAGCAGTGAAGTGATTTATAGGGCATGCTCCCCTCCCGTGGAGTTGCTGTCTCACAGTGGGCTTGTTGTTCTCTCATCTTCCCCTGGAATCTGTCAGGCTCAGGCAGCTGCTCTGTGGCAGCCCCGTTGTGCTAGAGACTCTTTGTTGCATCTTCTCTTTGCCTGCTTTGGTAGTTGTATATTCCTTTCTCCTCCTTTTTTATATTCTGAAGCTGATGAGAAGTGCTCTCAAGGCCCCGTAGATATTTAATTTGCTGCTGGTTTGTTTTTTTTTTTTTGCTTTTTTTTTTTTTAATTTATATTATACTGAGAAATCAAAGAGGCATATCCTGAATTAAGCTGACTGGATCAGATGATACTGATCAGGCTTTTGGGTGGGTCTAATTCATCTGGGCTGTAATTTGCAGAGGCTGTGTGTCCTAACGGAAGCCAGATGCCGTTTGCTATTGTTTTGCCCTTTGTGCTGCCCGAGAGAAGTCAATGATTTCCCTTCTGAAAATCTGTATTCCCTTCTGTTTCTGTTTAACTCCCTGTGAATGGCTTCCTGTACTGAGGGACGACTGCGTAAATCATCCCTGCAGCAAGGAACGGAAGCGCGTGGGGAGGCCATAGCGTGCCCGGAGCATCTCGCTCTCTGCCCCGTCTAGCTCCTCTGTAGCCTGTCCATCTGCCCTGGCATGGCCACCGAGGGCCTCAATGCCACGGTCAGTGTCCTTTCCACCTTCCCTCAAAAGGCTGTTGAGTTGTGACACGTGTTGCCCCTTCGGGATAACTGTGGAGCTTCCTGAGATGCCCGGCCAGGGCTGGCAGCTTTGACTTGCTGTCTCCCAGGCCTCCTCTCTTGGCTGGCAAGGAAGAGGGAGGGTTAAGGATTCCCTTAATCTTCAGGACTGTGCTATTCATGCTTAAAACCACAGGCTCTGCTTCAGAAATTGTCACAACTTCAATACCTGCTTAGCTCATGTTGTCTACAACCAAATTTCTGGTGAGGGACACCACCTTCTAGTCTTCAGCAGTGGCCAGCTTAGGGCAGACACTGAGCCAAGCTCTGACTAGTGCTCCAACAGCAATCCTAGGAGCCTCAAGCACTATTCCAAGCTGTGAGGCAGGCAACAGGAATACCTTGAATGTTATGGAGGAGAAGCAGCCTCACTGCCTGCACATCGCCTGTGCCCGGCACAGTACGGGTGATGCAGTAGTTTTGGGGATGCCTACTCCCAAAACGGGGCAAAGATCCCCATTTCTAATTGAATTTCTGCCCCCTGCTTTGCTGTAAGAATATACTCTCTTCTCTGCTGGTTCCTTTCATTCTTCAGAAAAGTGGGTATAAGGCAGTGGACTGATGGTTGAATAATTAATGCCACGCAGTGTTCTTGAGCTGGCCCAGCATTCAGTGAGTTCCAGTAAGTATTGTTATACTGCTATATGTTTTGCAGAGTAACGCTTTGGGTGGAATACTGCTAAAAAAAAATATAATACTGCTTTCCAGTGCATGTCAGAGGGGGAAATCAAATGCCACTCTTCTGTCTCGTTTTTACAATATCCCACCAGCTGTGGAAGGGAATGACTCCTCGTTACCTCTCCTGGTAAAAGGAAAAGCAGACATAAGAGAAAAGAAGAATAAACTGCTTATTAAAAGAGCAGTATCCAAACAAAGGAAACAATAAGAGTTCTTTCTTTCCCCATATAGAAGTATGTAGGCAACCTGTGGCACTTTTTGCTGTAGGACATTAGGTGTGGTTTCAGAAATGGGTGGACAAGGTCAGAGAAGAAGGTTGTACCGAAGGCTGTGAAATACAGCCAGGCAGTGTCTAGCTCAGGGAGGCAGAGAAGAGCCTAAAGAAACATGGCCATGTAATTGTTCTGTTCTTAAACCTTTCCCCAGACACTCTTAGAGAGGAGCATTGGACTGGGAATGAACCTCTGACCTCACTGAATATGGGAGATCTGTAAAGCAATAGTTGTTACCCAATACTTTATGAGCAAAAAAAAATAAATAATAAATAATTAAAAAAAATAAAATAAAAAATAAATAAATTTTTTAATCACCTGACAGAGTCCATCCTGTAACAAAACCTGTAAGGGTCAGCAGGAGGAGGTGAAGCAAACCTTGGATTAATTTTGTTCAGTTTCAAATACCCCTGGCTGCATCAGTACCTACAGCCGCTTGTTCTGCTCTTCAGAGTAGGATGTAATACCACGCTGAGGATGAAATAAACCTTCCAGTGGGAAGTGCCTCATCATCTTTTCATCATCTTTAATTTCTTCTTTGTAGCGTGTAATTGTTCATTATTGTTGTAAAGGTTAATTATACACAGGCAGTGCTTTTGTGCTGAGTTATTTGCTTTAGTTGATAGTAATTAAATTATTTTTTTCCAGATGGCTTTTGGTATATAGTCTGTTGTTTCATGTCAAAAGTCCTGGCTTTTCTGAGCATCAGGTATAGTTGCTTCTAAGAGTGGTTTGGATAGTATTTTGTCACTGACTTGAAGTTAATTTATATAGGAATTTCAGGAATAAACTGCAAGAGAGCACCTGAGATTACCTTTCAAGTTGAAGAATAACAGGTGTTGGATGGCTTTTTGGAAAGCAGCATTGAATTCTTCCCTGGTTGTCACTTGGAGAGATCAGCTGCAAATATGCACATGCTTAATGAAGCATTACATCTCATTTCATCCTTGTGTTTTTAAGGAATAATTTTAGAGGCTGCAGATTTAGGAAAATAAGGTCAAAAAAAGCATGCCTTTTGTGTTGTGGGTGCAATTTTACAAAAGACAGTTGAAAAGAGGAAATGTAGGGAGAAGATAATATTATAGGAAAGTTCCCCGATATAAAAATTATCTCCATTGAACTCTACTAAATACATCCCTAGAGGAATGCTTTAAAAAGGTTCCCTCAAAGAGTGCTGTGTTTTCAGACATAAAAAGCAGACTTCACAGTTCCCAAGGCTACATGGGTTTTTTTTAAACCCTAAGGGTGAATCATATAGATGTGAATCAAGACTCTTGCCATACCCAGGGTTTGCTTGCAAATCCGTGCCAGATCATCCCAACCATCACGGAAAAGTGCTTTTATCTGCATGGGAAACAGATGGACATAAAATCCTTTGGTAATTTTTTTTTTTTTTTGTAGGTAGTGGCCACTGGGCCACTGAGAGTGATAGGAAGACCAAGTGAATTGATGGTAGACAAGACTGGAAATTTTAGGTTAGATTAACTTTGACCTCACCAGGATCAAATCTTAAGACAGGTTAGTGAAAAGACAAAGAAAAGTTGGTGAAAGAAAAATCTTAAGACTTGTTGGGGAAAAGGGCTTCTATGTATGTGAGTAAATATTTTCACGATGGAGAATAAAACAATTGTTTCTGATTACTTTTTTTTTGTAAAGCCTTTCAATTGAAAACAAAGGTTTTACAAAATTTCTCATTAGTTATGCTTGTGTTTTCCAAGCTGAGTATTACTGATTCATTGAGGGCACAACTTAGTCATGGGACATGATGTCAGGAGGTGGGTGGGCACAGTACAATCCTTTGATGCACAAAATTTCATGCAGTTATTTGCAAAACAAAGGGTCTTATCTAAGAACCAAGGAGGGAAAAAAATTGACATTGATGTTAAACCTTAAATGGTAAATCTGGACAAATTTAACCTTTGAGATAAAAACTTCTCTAATGCATTAAAGAATATGCTCATGGGGGGGGGGGAGGAGGAAGAAATTAATTTCAGTGCCTCAGATTGTGCTACCCATTGTAAAGGCCAGGAGATCAGACCTTAAAGTGCTGGGTATTTTTAAGCTTCCTGTAGATAACAGTTTAGAGCAATTCACGCGTCACACTCTCAGTTAATCACATTAACTGTAAGTAAAATGGAGACCAACCAACATCCAGAACCTCCCTGACTCAAATTTGCAGTGAGGGTCAGATCTTGTCTATGTTTAAGCTTGAGGTGAGGTTTCTCTCATGCGGAGCAAGCAGGAACGCGTTTGCGTGAAGCTCAGCACGATGGGTTATGCACAGCTTGGTGCTTCTTTTATTGGCGTGGATATCAGAAAGCCACATGTCATGGGGCTTTCTATCTACCATCTTCCACTAGGCTGAAATTACCGGAGTGTTTCAGAAGCTACAAAGGGGTCCAAATTATGTGGAAGACACTCTGGTAAATCTGGATGCTTGGACAAATCTGGACCCTTCCTGCTGTCCTGGGGATGGAGAAGGAGGGGGTGAGCGGGAAGTATGCTCTAGGTATTTCTTGAACAGATTTTATCTTCCCGGTCCATCGGGACTTGAGGATTCTATGTAATTGGCATGTGGTGGAAGGAGTTACTGCTGATATGCGAATAAAGATGTTGCAGGCATCAGAGCTGCCACACAGCAGTGGAATGAGCTCTGGACATGAGGCATTCAGACAGCATAGGAAAAAAAAATTGATCTGAGAGTTGTTTTATTATTTATTCATGTGCTTTTGTGCTCCCCTGGACTGGGGCTGTATTTTTTTAAAATTCGCCTTACCCTACAGCAGATGTTCTGTGGTACAGAACTAGCAGCATTGCCCCTCTTTGCCTAAGAAATAATTGGGGTTTGGAGCAATTTTTTGTTTCTTGAGTGGGAAGGCAAATTGTTTGAACAGATGGATGTAACTCTTTAGCAAAGATGTCTGTTAGTGAGAGTAGCTAACGTTGTCCAAATACAGGTGTGCAAAGGGAAGCTGCAATTTTTTTCCAACCACTCATCCAACACCTGGTATAATTTATGACCACTCTTCTCATCAATATAGCACGGGGGGGGGGATGTATGTTAAAAACAAGGGGTGAGGTTTAACTACAAAGGTACCAGTGGCTCTTTTAAAACAGTTTTTGTGCAAAGAAATATGCCTTTTTTTCTTTATGAAAACTGAAAATATCTTGTGCATTCAAAAGCAGCAGAAATACCTGGAAGCAAGCTGCAGAGGCAAGGCCTTTTTGCTCAGCTCTGCTGTGATGAGCTCTGTGGATGTTGCGAGACGGGTACGAGTGGCTAAAAGAGAAATTTTACTGCTAATTTCTAAAAAAATTAGAATTTTTATTTTTTTCCCCTTTTCCCTTCCTCTTTGGGCTGCCCATTTTCGTCCCACGTAAATAAGCCTGTCCTGCTGGGAGCTGGGGCTGAAGGGGCTCCAAGAGGTCGTAGGCAGAGAACAAATGGTTTGCAGGTTCAGTGAGAGAGGCGCGATGGTGGCCGGCGTTTGGGAGCGCGTGAGGAGGTTCCAAGGGGATAACGTGCTGCTGCCGTATACAAGGTGCCAGGGAGGGCATTTCTAATAGCAGAAGTGTCTATAAGATCAATAGAAAAGAAGGATGCCTGGCGCTCTGGCACCCTCGAGATGCAGAAGGGAGATGAAACAGATGCTAATACCCACACTGGGGGACCGGTTCTGTGGGAGAGGACCAATCCTTTGAGCTTGCACAGAAACACAGGCAGAAAAGGTACCGTTAGAGATTCTGTGCTACCAACAAAGAGTATTTCCCTTTGCTGCTGCTGCTTTCATTAGAAGAAGAGCTATTATCCCCAGTTTTTCGTGATAAAGACATATCCTTTACCGAGATCTGCGAGGATGCCGTATTCTAGGGTGGCATGAAGCGCTCTGCGCCAGTCCCCGCGCCTCTCTCAATAGGGGAGCCGAGATAATTAGTGCAGCTTG
>JAHREE010000179.1:4736160-4768368 GCA_033628505.1 Tringa tobata
GATGATTCTGTGATGGGAGGTGTTCTGGCAATGTTTCAGTTAATATTGCCTTTTCTTTCTAATGTTGCAGCTAGCAAATTCTTTACACAGTGGAAAATTCTGTAGCTCTGGTGTGAGGGTGGTAGTATGCATTTTCTTGTCTAGGAATAATTTTGGAGGAACCTTTCTTTTTATTTCTGCTTTAGTCCAGAAGGCCTTTTTTAAATTATATGAAATGAAATGGTGATATTCTTTGCTGCATGCTGCTGTTGATGACCACAATTCATAGAAAAACTTCTGGAAGAAAAATTTGATATAA
This sequence comes from Tringa tobata, assembly GCA_033628505.1. Classification (NCBI taxonomy): domain Eukaryota; kingdom Metazoa; phylum Chordata; class Aves; order Charadriiformes; family Scolopacidae; genus Tringa; species Tringa tobata. The sequence goes on from JAHREE010000179.1 coordinate 4,736,459, forward strand.
TATTTAGACAAAACCATTGTCTCTCGTTAGAAAAGTCCTCTGAGCCTCAGATCCTGAGATGCTGGAACAGTATCGTGAGGAAGGAATAGGATATGTTTTGCCAGCCCTCTATAGTCTTCCTAAAGTGTTTCCTCTCAGGTACAGTCGGAGATGGAATGAAGTGCTGGATTAACTTTGCTCTGATTCAATATTGCCTGTTTTCTCCTTTGGTCTCTGCAGGTACCAGGTTATTGTTTAACTGGCATTAAGATCTTTATTCTAGGTGAAATAATGTGATATGAATCTTGATGCATCCTCCTTTTTGTTAGTGTATAATTTTAAGACTCTATTAATGTCGTCTTCTGTGCCTTTAGGGCACCTAGTGAGAAATACATGAAACCCCATTTCTGACTAGGCCCTTTCGAAAGGGATTATTTACAAGTTCATGAATCTGAAAATGATAATACAGGATAACTTGTTTGGATAAAATGTGGATGGTTAATAGCTTCAAACATCCAGATTGATTAAAGTGGCAGCTGATAAAATAGGACTTGACCTATTTCAGTCCTCATTGTATTTTTGCCCTGGGTAGCAAACAAAAGTAATTTAGTTTAAATCCTATTGCTTTTTTTTCAACTTCACTTTTAGCCCTTGCGTTCTACCCAAATCAATAGGAGGGAGAGTCTCTAAACAAGATCCTGTTAAAACAGTGACCTCACACTTCAGCACTATTCAGGTGGGCTTAATAATTCAAACAATTGTTTCTCTGGGGTGTTTTGCACCTGTGCAGACAACAGGCAGATGCAGTTAACACTGGGTTCAAAGATTTTTCTCATAGATCCCAGTAGCAATCTGAGGAGTCAACTTTCTACAAATTTGTTCTGGATGAAACTAATATGCAGGAACTTTGTCATTTTGCAGACTTATTTTAAAGCACTCAGAAAGTGGTTTATGTCAGGTTACCTAAAGTAATATTGAACTTCTGCTGTGCGAAGGGCCTGAAGTGTATCCAGTCAGAGATTTCCCAACAGACTGTTCTCTGGTTCAAAAGTACCAATTCATCAGAGGTTGAACTAGGTTCTAGTTTGAAAAAAATAAAACCAATAAAATCCCCAAAACAAACACACACGCCACAAACCTCAACAGAGCCCTGTGAAAACAGGGGAGTAAAGAATGCATTTTGAATTTTGTCTTCAGATACGTTTGGCCTAGGGTTTTCAAATTGTGGGTTATAATACAGGAAGTTGAAATCAAAATGTTGTACTTTGCTATTTTGAACTGAATAGTTTGGTCTGGACCTTTTATGAGAGGCTTGCTGGGGGTTTTTTTGGTCATTCTTCATCGTATGGCTTTTTTGGTTTTGCTACTTGTACTTCTTTTCTGTAATGGAAATCTGAAGGGTTTTGTGGAGCAGAGATGCTATGGAGATCCTTGAGTTCTTTGTGTAAAGTGGAACTGTACTTCTGCCTGGGTAAGAGGGAGGTATAAAGGAGGATGTCACCAAAATGAAGGGTCTTCAGCTGGCTCTTCCCCAGGGGATTGCACAAGCGAAGCAGTGAAGGTGAAACAGGGACAGGCACAGCTCCTGCAGTAGGGGAGAAAGAGTGGAGAAGAGGGGGAGTATGTATAATTGCACCCCAACCTTCTTTCTTAACTAGGAAATAGGCATCTAGGTGATGTAATTCAAGGACAAACTCTTCTGGTTGTGGTGATTTTTGTAAAATAAGTCTCACCTTTGGTGTTTTCCCTTTACAAGGCTGTCTGGGTCCTCCCGGTTGTACCTTTGTGTGCCGGGTGAGAGCTGGGGCTCCTTGTCATACATATGTCCTATGAGAACTATTGTTCTCTATAAATCTTCCATGTTATGACCTTAGGTATTCTGTATAGTAGTCATAAAGCAGAAAATGATAATCTATTTCTTATCCAACTGTCTGCCTTATAGAAAATGACTGTCTGTAATTGGGCATGAAGTATTTTAAATTGGGCCATCAAACAGACTGCATCTGTTGTTGTCCTTATTATTATTCATTACACATCACAGCCACTGATGTTGTGTTTTCATTAATTTTTCTATTAACTTTTCGCCATCAATGTGATTAAAGATTCATTAATCTGAAGCAGACTAGAACAGCCTGCCACCACCACCCTCCAAACCTGAGATCAAATCAAAAACATCCTGCACATAACATTAGGCAAAAACTGATTCAGCCTTCCTTATGCAAACGAAATATCTCTGAAAACAGATATGTTAGTAAAGGATTAGCTGTTCAAATGGTGAAGTCGAACAAGACATAATCAGGGCTAACTTTGCACCTCCTCCTCATTTCACTTCACCCACCTGCGATTTCACAACCTTTTAGATGGGAGTTTAACTTAGTAGCAATTATCTTGTACCAATTATCTGGGTATTTAATTCAGCCATGTAATAGGCAGACATTTCCAACTTGGCTAATTTTTTATATGCTAGGTATTTAATGTAGCTGAAGGATTTTTTTATTCCCTCTTATTACAGTCTTTTAAGAAATATGTGAGCTCTCCCTTCTATCTCTTTCTGGTTGTTATAAGCAGCGTTGCATTTAGAAGTTTGAAAAGTAAGGTTTCTAGAAGCTTGTGAAGAATAGGAAAATGATAGAACTAGAAGTTAGAATGCCTCTAGACGTGGTGCATTCATGTGCATGTAGCAAATATAGATTTTAGGAGCCCATTGATGACTGTAGTTTCATCAGCGTTTTGTTACCTAAAATACACAGGCATGAGTTTACTCAATATAATCCTTTATTATTTTTTTTTTTTCCCCATGAACTGCTAGTGACTCTCATAATATTAAGCCACTCTGACACAAAGGAAATCGGAATAATCAGGCATGGCAATAGTCTCATGTTTAAACCTGCCTTTCCTAAAATCGTCCACGTATTCTGCCAACCTGATTTCAACTTAGTACTTTTTGAGAATCAGTGGAAGGGTTCAGATGTGCTCCTGCACTTTGACTGAGGGCCTTCTGGTGCTTGCTGGGTTCCTCCTCTGTTTAAAGAACTGTCTGCCAGTCTCTGCTCAGTTATATGCTGACTTTCACTGGCAGCAAAGCTTAGAATTGAAGCTAGTGCTGATCATAACCTCCCTAATGTGAATTAATTTTCTTCACGGTAACCAGTATTTAGGTTTTGACTTAACAAAGCGCTCAAGCTTACCCTGGAAAACCGATGTTACTTGATTTGGTCTTGTGTGCCTTACCTAATGGAGATGGATTAAACTGTGTGCATTGGAAATTGGATCACAGTCTGGTTTCCCAGCTTTCCTTACAGCTGGGAAGGACTAAAACTGATGTCCATAGAGGAATTTGGGCAGGGATGCTAAAGACACTTGGCCCAAAGGCTGTTGGCAATGCCCTACCTATTTTATGTGCTTTGCCAAAATGTGAATATGTTAATTAAATTACTTATTTCACCCTTTATAGACCATGGTGGGGGTGTGGGTTGTCTTTCTGTCCGAGACCCAGGAGGGTGCAATACTTCTTATCGTTTGCTTCTCCTGGGAAGCATGTCAGGAATGAGGCCATACACACAATACCTCAAGGCAATATGGCAATGAGGTGGGGAGAGGAAAGTTTGTGTTTTGGGCCACAGCTGCATGAGAAAACCAAAAGGAAGAAACTACCTCCAGGTTGTCCTGAACCAGTGAGTTGGTCCACCTGGGTGTTGTGTGGTACCCATGCACTAGCTTTGAGCTTTGCTCTACCCAAATACTTTGTATGTGTGTAATGGCAACTGAGATGCTTTCAGGGAGGACAAAAAAAAAAAAAAAGGCAGCTAGCCAGATCTTATTACAGGTGTGCTTCTCTTATTTCTTCCTGACTTTGCAGAGTCCACTACTGAAAGCAGGATTTTTTTCCAAGGGTCCTGAATTCAATGGAGTTGCCTAAAGGACTCTCGTAATCTGCTGCCATTAATCATGGCCTGGCCAATGCTACCCTTCCAATTTCTGGTCAGTTTGGTGCACAAGCTGATGCTAAATGGTCAACAACTATTCAGTGAATGAGCCATGGGGTGCCCTTGATGCCTCTGAAACATCTGTGAACTGTGACTTCAGTCTCAGTATTGACTGCCCTTCCTGTTGTTGGTACCAGCCCATTTGAAATGACATTTTAACAGAACAACATTGTGGTTCTAGAGAAGAATAAATTTAATTTACTGTAAGGCAAAATTGACAAAACTTAGGTCTGCAGGCAGAATGAAGTGAGACAAAAGCAGGATTTATAGCAACAGATTCTGTAAGATATCTTTAGTTTCACCCATCTAAAAAGCTCTGTGACTGGGGTCCATCTCTCTTGCAAAACTTCAGATATTTTTTGTAGATACTGTTTCTATCAACCAGGTTTGAGGAGAAGTCTCTGCTGTTTTTTCCTTGGAGATGCCTTTAGCTTTCAGAGCTTGTAATTCATAAAGACAATATTTAATTGAGGCATCAGGAGGAGATAAGTGGGGGAACTTCTTGTTTCTTGGACTTTTTGTCCCCAGGTGTGCTTATTGTCCCTGCTTAATTTTGAAAGAAGAAAAATGCTGTTGGCCTCTGGACATGGCTGTATAGAGCCATCTTCTGGTCAGGCAATAAATCAAACTCTCTACTGAGTGTTAATGTGGCCTTGTGACTAGCTGGGCAGTAACTTGGCAGTAAACACTCTTTTATACAGACAAATAAATGAGACAAATATTTCTTTTAATAGAGGATATGTATGATTGTGGCCCAACAGCTTTGAGGTGACAAGTTCTGCATGGGAAAATTCTTTAGGGGGCTGTGATTTTTAGAGATGCAGCAGTTCTGACATTTTGGAGGCAGACCTGTCTGGATATCACATAAGCCAGACCATACAAAATAACCTCAGCACTAGTGAAAACTTTTGAATCTTGGATATTTGAAAGGCTGTTAGAACTAATAATTTTAAACCAATGTTGACTGACAATCCTATTCTCTTCACTTTGTTGTATATTTTAAAAAATGCTGCTCTTTTCTTAAGATCATCTTCATGCATACTTCAAGCGAGGTCCAGGGCTGCATTTTTATGCATGTATTTTTCATTCCAATTTTTTGAGAAAAGCATGAGACGCACGTACCACGAGTGAAGTGAAATTTATTCAGTCTATTTGAGATAGTTAAGTACAGCAGACTTGGAGGAAAGATAAATAATTTTATCTGAATTTACACAGTACTGATAATAGTGAAGGAGAAGAATTGTCTGGGAACTTCTTAATTTCATCATAATTGAGTACTGGAGGAAAGGCTATGTGGACTAGCTCTGGCTGAGTGGAAATGTCAGAGAAACTGATTTATTTTTTTTTAGTATGTATATTCAACATTTTAGTTGATCTGATGCCTGTGGGTACATTTGGCACACAAGCAGAGCACTTTAAAGTGATGTGGTGTTAAATTGGAAAGAACAACAGTTTAAGACAGAACTGAAGAGATGAGCTGCAAACAAAACTGTTTACAGCTCTGAGGGAACATCTAACACTTGGATGATAAAAAGTGAAATCACAAATTTTAGCAGGAAATATTGCAGTCAATAGAGATATTGGTTCCCCTGGAGACAAAATCAGTAGGAGTTATCTATATTGCCCTTCAGAGACGATGTCTTTTTAGCCTCTCTTGATCTTTGAGGGAAATGCACTATCTGAAAAATCATATGTCCAACTGTGACCCTTTTAACAAGACTCTTTGCCAGAAATTATGTGCTGTCTAAACTCTGGCCGGACCATTTCAGTCTTGTACTGCTCATATTCTGACTACGTCAATGCTCTGTGGTACGAGATGGCTGCGTTGGAGTTCCATACACAGCCATGCAGGGAAGGAATCCATCCCATGGAGCAAGGAGGCAAGGAAGGCAGCCCAATCCCTGGCGAGAGGCATGTTGGTCAGGGGCGTAGTGTATGGTGAAGCCTGGAATTTCACACTGACTAGAAATTATCTCGCCTTCAAATTAAAGGGCTTTGAAGTCAGCATCCAACTGTTGGTGCGTGTAACTTTGCTTGGATCCATTGTTTTTCTGTGCAGAACTGCAAACGAAAAAAAAGAAATGCTGGTATCTCACTTATTGCAGTGTTTTATCAGATAGTGAAAGACGACCTGGAAAACGCCTCATTTTTATGTCTGTAAACTCGCTTCCACTCCTCCATGCTTATCCACCCCCTTCATAGGGTTTTAGCAATTCAATACCTAAATAATTATTTAACCTGTAAGTACGTAATAAATTACCTATTTTACAGCTCATAAGGAGGAACACAAAAGGACTCATGAATTCACAAATATTATTTTTGTAATTTCATCAATGGAAAGCGAACTGCTGAAACAGTTTATCCAACTCATTAAATTAACTGACCCCTGAAGGTTAATGCAGAGCTTCTGGAAGTGGGAGAGCAATGGAGAGAGGGCAGTATCAGAGTGACTATGGCACGTACAACGACTGATTGCCTCTGTGCAGAGAGGGCTGTCGGGTGGGACTCAATTGAAAGACTTTTTTTGTTTACCCAGCACTTCCTGAATAACAGAATAGCTTGTGCTCCAGAATATTTGCCTAGTGGTAGTAACCTGCTTGTCTCACTTTTTCTCCAAAGAGCCATAGATCTGAAACCTGACGAGTGTTACTCATTACAGGGAAATGCATCATTTAGTGAACGTGGAAGAAAAAAGCACATCACATGTGAAATTGTAGCTGTTAACTACATGTGGTTAACAGGGCAGTGGTAGCATACAACGAGTCTTTTTCCTCCAAGCTGTATCAGTTTTACAGTGGTGCAATTTTACTATCAGCAGAAACATAACTGATTTATCTGAATAAGAGGAGTAGCAAGCCAGTGCCACTAATGGCATGTGCCACAGGGTGGATGTTTCATGACATGCCCAACAAAATAACTTTCCATGCAGTAGATGTTTCACTCAGCTTGAAGTTGTCGGACTCACCTGACATAAGATAGCAATGACCGTCTGCCATTCACCTGGGAAGCCCGTTGGTAGAAAGAGGTTCACTACCCACTTGTTCCTCTAGCCCTGTCCCTAAAATTACTTCTGGATCTTCCATATTGCAGAAAGGAAGAGGTAGAGAAAGTGTTAACTCTTCAGATGCAGCACCCGCTTAAAAGGTTGCTGTCTCAATTGAGTTTGCAGAGAGCAGGGGGTAGTGTGGAAGAAGGAAGGAGGCAAGGTCTCCAGCTGTTTGAAGAATTCCTGCCATCAAGCCTATACCTGAGGCCTGAAGATAGGCTTTGTAAAGTGCATTTCATGTTGATCTCTGTTTCGCTTAGGCTGGTGTTCACTGCTGACGCCAAGCTGTTCTGTATTAGCTCTTGTTATTTTCCCAGACAGCACCCTTAGGACTGTATAAATGGCAACAACAGGAAAAAAATATTGAGAACATCATTATTCTCTAAGTGAGTTTCTGTTGTTGTTACAGAACTTGGAGAGTCAGGAGCACTGAGAGCCATAAAAGTGTCTTTGATTATTAGTTCTTATGATTTCATCTTTTTTTGCTGTGTTGGAAATGAGCCGGGATCCTGAATGAAACATGCATTTAAGATGAGATGGTATTTCCTGGAGTTTATGGAACACATGCTACAACATGATGAATTGGTATAATATGTTTATCTTGAGTGTTCATAAGATAGAAATACTCACTTATTCCACACTTGCATAAATAAAATTAGAGATAGTTTAGAACCAAATCTAATTCCTAGACAAAATTTTACAGGACTCAAATTAAGAAAAAAACGTTGAAGAATGGCTTTTTTCATTTCTCCTTAAAAACACTGAAAAAACATGGCACTGTTTTTCTTCCTCCAAGATTTAGATACACACTGGCATTATTTTCCATGCAAAATCCAAAAGTAAACAATACTTGGTAATGCATCTACCTTCTTGTGTTTCCAAATGTCACAGCTATAGTTTAAGCTAGCTTGTGATGATGCACTTATTGCCCAATATTACTGATAGCATCGGCATAACTGACTCGAGAATTTTATTTTCTCCTTGCAAGGGATTTAGGTAAAGCTTATAATGCTGAGCAAGCCATCAAATTTGTCCCTGAAGGCAGAAAGCCTTTTTTTATTTTTAACTTAACTGCATGGAGATGGAGCAAGGAGTGGAGGAGCTGCCCTGTGTGACATGGGACTGGTCCTCAAGATACCAAATAATGTCAGGGCTCTGACTAAACATTTGGTGAGTACAGCAGGAGTTATAACTGAGCTGAAACTTTCTGTTCATGCATTTCTGGTCACTAGGAAATATGAGGCAAATTGCTGCTTCCTACCTTAAAAAGGGTGTGTAGTTGAGCTGTATTACCTTCCTTTTCCTATGGACTAATAAGCTAAGGTAGCTTATCAGATCTTGGTAAGAAACAGTTCTTCCACTTCTTAAGAATTATCCAGGCCCTTTTTAATGCAAAACATGGAAAATGTATCTTGAGATTTTCCTGTCCTCCTCATAGGTCTTAGAGCACCTTCTTACCTGATTGTGCTTTTACCTGTTCATTGATGTCATACATAGGGATGTAGTTATATAATTATACAAAGTCTTCCTGAGGCTCTTCCTCCATAAAGAATTTTGGACAGGCAAATCTTGTGCTGTGTGTTATTTCCATGTCAGATGAGGCTCTGTGTGTGCTGCTGTCCCTCTCATGGGGTCTTGCACAGAAAGGGGGCCAGATCTAGAGCCATGGGAATGCTCTTGTAGTCTAATCATGAACTCCTAGCTCATTTTTGTCATGTGGGCGAGTGACTGGACTGACAGTGTGAAGATATTATTACTTGGTTATAACCAACCTGATACTTCATTAGTCTCAGTCTTCTCTTGCATGTTAAATATGCAGATAGGCCAGCATTTTTTCTGAAGAAGTTTATTTCCAATCTCTATTTTGTTGATTATTCAGGCTTTGTAATTAAAGTCCTGTCTGTAACTGGTAGAAGTCCCCAAGACCATCCTTTTCAGGGCTTGCTTGTGCAATGGAAAGCAGTCCAGGGATTCTAGCCCTTCATACCAAAAAGGATGGAAATCAAAACTGGCATAAGTATATGTCTAATAGGCAGTTAATTGTCTAGGGCACATAACTAGTGTACCGTGCTTCTGAGACTCAAATGACTGTCTGCAAAGTGATGGTCAGGCTTATGAGAGCCAGCCTGGAGAGCTTTTGTGGCACACTACAGACATAGCTGTAAAGGCAGTTCCAACTCCCCATCAGAGGAACAAATTGCTGGACAAAAGTTAAATCTGAAGAAGTATTGTGGCTGAAATTTGGGGTTGTAGGGGAAGTTACTTCCCCGTAAATTTGGTGTATAGGCATAAAATGTATTTGCTCTCTGTCACTGTAGCTTGCTAAAATGGCTCTGCCTTCCTTTAGGATGATGGCATAAAGAGTACTGATTGAGCAAGATCTTCTCAAACTGTAGGTTTACTTGTGGTCTATATATCTCAGGCTCGTGTAGTCCTTGCAATATTTCCTTGGAAACAAGCTCTTAGTAGTCAGCAGCAAATTATTGTGGAAGGGCTGCAGAACCAAGTCAGCAGAACATTAGCTCCTTGCTATAACAGCTGTTGCAGTGAGTCCCATGTTCTAGTGAGGCATCCAGCAGAATCAACATATAGTACTGCTGAATATGTTCACCGTAATGACATAGGAAAGGTGGCCAACTGATCCCAAATCTCATTCCAAAGTATGGTAATTGCTATTTCTGTAGATGTATAGAAGGTAACAGAAGTGCTCTAAGTGACTAGTCCACCTGCTGTTAAGTACACCATGTTTAAATTGACATATAAGAGAGATGACTTGGGTTTTTTAATTATTTTCTTTGGTCAAAAACATCATTTTGTTGTCTACTGCAAAGGAAATGGTTGGATAAGGTATTGTAGAGGCTATGCTGGAGTTGCCTGTTATGATGAGGTGTCAACTGAAGGTCAAGGTAATATTTCTGCAGCAGTTCATTAAAGTGTTTAGTAAGAAGATGCTTCTTGAGGAAATTCCTCTAGCTGAGAAAGGTCAGTTGATAGGGGAGTGATAAAGTGGATATGCTTGGTTGTATATGTTTGAGGGGAAAAAAAACTACACAACAAGAATTTCTCATAAAAGGAAACTAGAAGAGCATTAAATAAATGAGAGAGCCATGCTCTAGCATCTGCTACAGGTTTGTTCCCAGGGAATGTCTCAAGGGTGCTTAGAAGATCATTGTTAAGCCCTGGCGGGGCAAACCAGTCTTTCTTGACAGACAAATACCCACCTGAAAATAGCAAATATTTTGGGAAATGGTGCTGTAGGGACTCAGACAATTGTCCCACTTGGCTCAGGGTAGCAAGGTGGCTGCTGTTGGAAGGTCTCTTTGAATGGCTGCCCCCTTGACAGTACCATTAAGCCACAGAATAAGAATTAGATGATGCCTCCAATGAAAAGGCAGGGTAGAAGATGTTGTAACGTGATGGCAGTTGGGCATCAAGCTCAGTGGAGAAGCATTGTGGTGGCATTTCTACCTGGAAACCCCTGGGAGGATGCGAGGTGATAGATCAGAAATATAACTGAGGCAGCTCTCTTCCAAGCAGGGTATTTAGTATGACTGGCAGTGCTTGGGGAGCATTGTGATCCCAACACAGAAAAGCTGCTTACAGGTGATGACAGGGAAGGCTTTGTGCAGTCTTTCACGGCCAGCTTTGAGTGCCCAGCTCCTGCTTGACCCCGTGGAGAGGGCTATGTGGCCCAGTGTAGTCCATGTGTTTGTTCATGCACTTTAGGTGCTGTGCTGCAACACTGGTGTGTGAGAATCAGATTCTGCTGGGGGGCTAAATAATTTTTTTGAAGTGATTTTACATGAAAAGCCTTTTCTTGCCGTTTAATGTATAGCAGATCATTTCTAAATTGAAAGCTTGAAGAGGTACTAAATGAGAGTTGGGGTCTGTGAAAGCCTTTTCTTTCTTTTGGATTTTCTTGATTTTTTTTTTTTTTTTTTTTTTCCCTTCAAGTCATGTGTAGTCAAAAAGAAGCATATGGAATTGTAGATTAGTTATGTCTGTTTTTTTCTCATTAGGAAGATGCATCAGTAATTCTTCTTATTGTCAACCTTTTTGTTTTGCATTGACTATGGCTACAACGTTAGGGTTTCCCACTGCACTCTAGGAAAAATGAACAGTCTGCTGCGAGCTTGGGAAAGCTGAGTTCTTTCTCTCAGTCCTGACCATAAGCCCAAGCTCTTCTTGTAACTTGTGAAGAAAGCCTGGAGTTGTCTGATTACTTCGTGGTTCTGCTGTGAAATGAAAGATAGTTAACTGCTTTCTGTTTAAAAGGGCGACATCCTTCATACACTTTTTCTTTGCTTTTCAGAGACTGGGTATCATCTATCTTCACCCTGATAGATCAAGATAGTAACTGCAGCTCAGCAAGTTACTAACATAGGGGGAAAAGGGCTGCCTCTTTCTTGGCTGTGGTTGTCTGCAAAGTGGTGGATGTCACTTCCAATTTTACACCAGCTGAAACTCTTTGGTGTTCTTTGTCTTGCAGTTATTCCCAGGGAGGGAATCCTTGTTCCCACATGTTTACATCTTGATTGATAGCAGGAGTGTGAGTAAATGAGGGCAAGAATGCAACTGTTACTAAAAAAGGCCCAACACCTTCCCCTCCAGGTCCTTAGATCTGTTTTTTTCCTCCCTATGTTAGGATTCCTACACTTGCCCACGCTAACTGGCTTGTTGTGTGGGTTTTTTTTTAAGCTGGTGACTAATTTATTGACATTACAGTCAAATAATCACCAGGGGGATCAAAGTAGTGTGCTTCAACAGAAGTAGTATTTCGTATGTCAGTTTTCATTAAGCAAGACTGATTATGTAGTTAAATACTCAAGTAAAGCATTCCATGTCGGGCTGAGGCCAGTGGGCTTTCACAGAGAGCATGCCAGAGCCTCAAGGAATAGATTTAAAAGCTTCAAGTGAATGTAAAAGAAAAAAATGGGACCAGCCTCATGCTGCTGAAGAGGAAAAAGAGAACAATTCAGCTCAGGAGGTACAGAGGGCTTCCTACAACCAACTTTCTTGGTTGGCTTATAAAGGAAAACTCTTGCTGCACGTGGACCAGGTGCTGGCTCTGTGCACAGGCTGGAATGTCATGAGCAATGTGACATCTCTACTAAGAGCAGTGCCCAAGGAGGCATATAAAACCTGTGAGAGTGAGCAAGACAGCATTCTTGGAAAGAAAATAAAGGGTTTAATGGGATAACGTCCAACAAAACCAGTCACACAGTTTAGCTAAATTAGGCTGAATCAATATTTGGAAGAGTCTCTCAGTCTCCACTCATGACAGTGGGGCATCTAGGGAGACTAGGCAGCCAGAGTAGTGATTTTTTTATTATTATTACCATTTTATTTCTTTTTTCCTCTGCCCCACATTGGAAAGAGTTATAAGATGAAACTGGGATTACCCCATCACAATAAAAACTCTGAAGGATACTGGAACATGCTGAGGGGAAAAAAAAAAAAAAGACCAAACCAAAGTGATTTTTAATGTTTGGACACAACTATGGAATCAAACTAGGGTTTCTTCTGTGGCAGGCTCCGTGCTTGCTGGATTTCTGCACCTCCATGGAAGCATACTGAGGTTCAGATGTGGCTTTATGCATTCTTCATATGCATAGAGGCTCCTTTACTATGCCTCCTTATGTTGCATCTGCTATGGGACAAACACCAACAAAAGGCAGATCTACAGTCACTTCAGGGTCAGGAGCTTCAGCTGGTCAGGCCCAGAAGACCCAAACAGTCTGACTCTTGATGCCACTGGATCATACTCTGTGTCAGGGCAAAACTCTTTTCTAATTTTCATGGCAATGGTGGTGTATTATAGTTTTTAAACACTGAAGAAAAGCCTAAAATACCCAAATTTTGTACCATCACTTTTGAGCTCATAAGACAGTCAAGATGCAGGAAGTCTTTAATCACCTTTTTTCTCCTACTAAAGCAATATGCTATCTTTGAAGAGAGCCAGGGTTCAGCATTTCACCTTTTACTGAAAATAGGAATGATGGTCATCTTTCTGATGAGACCTCCCTGAGTAAGAAACCAGGCTCCCATTTCTGGGATGGACATTAGGATCCAGCCTTTCTGTGTACAGTAATCAATGCTGAACTGGAGTTCTTTGCAGCATCACTTCTGGGAATCCCATGGCTGCTACAACAACAACTCCAGCTCTCAAACCAGTCTCTCAGGTAATCAGCCTCTCCCTTATATCATGTGCTGGGTTTCTTTTTAATTAGAAAAAAATGCTGTTTCTTACAAGCCAGAGCCTTCTGTCATTAGCACTGTGAGTCTGTCTTTGGGCATTTGGTCCCAGATTAATTTAGAAGCTGAAGCAGGAGCAGTCTCATGAGCAAATGAAGGTTTTTCCCCTGTCATCATGGGAGATCAGTACTGCTCTAAAACACTTTTAGGAAGGTCCCACTTTGAAATGGCCTTTAATACCAGTGATTTCTAATGGGATGCTGAAATATGACAGCAGAAGTGTGTGCAATGAGTTCTGAAAGTCTAATGACAGTCTAACATTTATCTTTTGTGTTGCTAATCTCTTCTGCTGCCAGGAGATTAGCTTTCAATATGTTGAAATAAAAGCTCATTCACTCTTTCAGGTCCCAACACTATACAGTTGGAACATAGGTTCTGCTTGCTTTTTTCCATCTCTGGGTGCCTTAAGCTGAGCTTTACTATGTTTTTTGCTTTCTGTGCTGTGTTTCTGCCACCTTTGTTCCCCTGCTATCTCCTTCACGTGGCAAATGGCTATGGATCCACCTCAGCTTGCCACCTTCCTCTTTCCAGCTTGTTTAGATGTTTCCTATTTGCACCTGCCAATATTTCTGTATGGCCCTACCTTTCTTTGGCAAAATCTACCCCACCATCCAGCTTTTGTCCCATACTGGCCATGGTCAGACACCCTCTGAGCAGCACATTTTGCCCAGGACCCACTGCGGCTCCAAATATTGCATCAGTGTATCTGAGAAATACAGCCTTTTGCTCTCTGCTCATCTGCTCATCCTTATGCCCTCCTGCCTCTTGGGGAATTCAAGTGGAAAGAGGTGAAGCCACAGTTACAGTGGGATTATAGCCTGTCTTGTGTAAGATAGGCTCTGAAAACCTATGTTATGCCATGATTAAAATGGCAATGCTACTTGGTTGAGGAGACTAACAACAATGTGCTTCTTATGCAGCTCAGATTCTCTAGCATGTTTTCCATTTGGATTTTCCCTGCAACACTGTCTTCAGTTGTTCAGTTTCATTTGTGTCACTTGGCATAGATTAATGATATTGCAGCCCTGAAGTATTTTGTTACCTACTGCTGTGTATTGATGCTAATGAACTATGTTATTTCTGCACCATTATGTGTTGTCATCCTTCAGTACAATTGAGATACAATGTATTGGTACTTGAAAGATGTCCTGCCACTTCTGACGACTTGAACTGTATTTTATTTCCATGAGTTTAGATTTTAAACCTTCCCTGATTTATACGGCTCATCCGATGGTACATTTTTAAGTCCCTAAGTGACTGCCTAAGAACTCATTCTTTTGGAAAAAATACAGATTATGAAACATTTAAGACACTGTCCAGACTTCCCCAATGTATTTCCATCAACTCAGCGATAAAGGAATGCACTCATTCTCAGAAATTGGTTTTGGAATTATTCACTAGATATATTTGGAGACTTATACTAGAGCTGGTGTGCAAGGGTATGTGTTGTGGGCACCATGAAGCCAACTGAATTATCCAGTTGAAAGATCTTAGGGGATCATTTAGATATTTTAAAACCTGAGAATTAACTGAATTCTTTCACCTCAAGTGTGACCTTATTTTTCAATTCGGATGCCCTGCACTTTTGCTTGTTGTTTATTGTGGAATACGCTCACAGCTTTTTGCTTGTTCAGTAAACTGGGACTTAAGTTAAACATCAGTTATCTGTCACGATTTGTCGTGTATGATCCCTCTTATACTTTGAAGCACATTCTGGTCATGGTCTGTATTTATGACAAAAGGCCTCTATTCTGCATTTACGTTGGTATGAAGAAATGGAATTAATCCATGGGCATATAAAATCACTTAACATCTGCAGTTCATCCTGCTCTGTTAAAAAAAGAATCTGTTATTTTTACAGAGGGGGTGGGGAGAATATAAATAAATCTAAATAATATAAATAAATTGCACTGCTGCTGTAATAACTATCTTGATTTGTTTTGTTGTTTTTTAGTGTCCTTCAGAATGGTATCATTTGAGCAATATTGCTAGTGAGAAATCAATGTGCTCAGACAATTACCAAAATAGGGCAGTGCTATAAGATTTGTTGTGTTGGTAGTCATAAATAGAATGAAACACTGTCGGTAAGGGCAATAGAACGCTGCCATGAAAAGCCTGGCTAATTATGTTTTCCTGCAATTTGTTGATAACAGCACCTCAAGAGGTATTAGACTTCAGAATGAGCAAAGTAATTTGGGCAAGGGAGATGAAGTCAACAGAATTTACTAGGTTATGAGGTCACATAGGGCTTGTATTAATTTTAAGTAGGTCCACTGTCACATGGAGTATCAGCCAACATAGAAGGTTTTTTTTCTGGTGAATGTAAATGATCTTGTTCAGCTTGACAGTATTTTTATTTAAAAAGGTGAACCAGGTAAATCACTAGCTCAGCTGTCAAGATTCCACAAATGCATCCCTACGTGTGATCCTAGACTCTGTACTAATATTAAGGTTTGACTTTTAGGACAGATGATCTTCTATTCTAGATGTTTGTAGTATACCTGAAGTGGCAGATTTCTTTCTGCAAACAAAGCAAATATGGTAGTGTTAGGTACTGGGGCAGGGATCTGGGAGGTAAACTGCCTCTTAGCTGCCTGTTCCTTCCTAGATGGTGCCTACAAGGGGCTTTTCCTTGGAACTTGCATTTGCAGCATCAAACTTCCCTGCAAATTTGCAGCTTATCAAGATGCATGTCCTAATTCCTGACACTTTTAAACTCACCTGAACTTGCGAAAGTAGCGTACCCATGTGCTATTTTTAACAGATTCCTTATCTCTGAGGAAGTATCGGGCAGCTTCAGCTAAACTCCTGTAGTTCTTGAGAACACTGCAAGTTCTTTTTAATAAAGCTAATGTATTCCTGAGTACAGAGCTGGAAACAGTTATGAAAGAAATTATAAAGGAAAAAAGCAGACACAAATTCTTAATATTCTATGACATCTTAATATTCTATGACAGTAGTTAGCAGTAGTTACTCTCAGCTGTGCCAGCATCCTAACTTTCTCCCTTGGGAACTTGAAGAAATAATTAACCTGTTAAGCAAGACTTAGTTCTTTTAGCCACCATCTGTCTGACACTTCCCAGAACTCAGCCCTAAACTGACTGAATATCTAGCACCCCTGGCTACTCAGAGCAGCAACCTTCTGAACTCTGTATTTCTTTTTCAGGACAGCTCACTTTATCTTCCCTTTGTTTACTTATTTGCTTCCTAGTGTTTTCATCCAGAAATTTGTAGTTTTATTGACTTTATAAACTGATGATGATTACTTTGCCAGTTGGTTTGTTTCTGGATATGTTATGGGATTTTATTTTTTTTTTAAATGATTGTATGATGTAAATGATTTGTGAAGATTTTCAACAGGATTATGACATCAGGAAGTGAGTTGATGCATCTGGAAGACACACAGCAGTGTGTAGATGTTTGCCTTTGAACACATTACTCCCTTTGTGATATATCTTCCCACCACCTAGACATGCTTAACCTAGTCTTCAGTAAGAATTGCTCTCCTTTCCAAGAAACCCTTGTAAGGCTGAAGGAGGTGCAAAGTGAAATGGATCGTTTTAAGAAGTTATTTGTCCTAGTGCAACAGAAGCCTGGTGCTTTATGCCCAAGTTGTACAGCAGTGCAATGATTAAAACATTTGTCATCGCCTGACAAGTTGTACTGCTCCAACAATTTGATCATATCTCCTTATCTTTCGAGCTGCATCTCTACTGGTTTTCGGGAGAGAAAGTTACGCTGGCTTCACACAGCAGCATAATTCTCTAAAACTTATATTTCATTCCCATCTAGCCTTCTGTGAAATGGAGGAGGTATAAACATATGGCCTTTCGTGTGCTTCTGTAATCTATAACAGTCACAATATATTATAGCAATCTCTAAAACAGTCTTACTACTGAAATACCATCATGTTAAAATGGAAGTTGTATTCACAACTGTAAGCTTATGGGTTTTTATGAAATTCTCTGAAAGCATCAAGTGAACTATACAGTAGAACAGATTTAGTGAACTTCTAATTTTGTACTGGAAATGGTTATTACATAGTTTAATCCTAAATGGAAGATTAAGGAAATCTGCAGTGAATTACTTAGTGTCAGGACTACGTAAATCATTAGAATACTGCAGCACTTAAATAACTGCACTTAGTTGTGTTTTTGTTTTGTTGTTCTCCTAGCCAGACTCTGCTTTGACTTCTCAGGGAATGTACCCAAATGTGCATGGATTACACTGAAATTCATTTTTCCAGGGACATTGATGTCCATTATCATCCCTATCTCTTTTCAGTTATTCAGCTTTACGTGCCTCCTTGATTTTTTTTGTTTTTCTGTCCTGTGTTCTAAGCACAATAACAATGAAGGTAAAGTTTGAATTCAAATGAGAAAAATGCTTTAATTCCAATGTCTGAAGTTTCAGAATGGTTCTTCTGAATGTACTCTTATATGTACCTGTCTGTCAAGGAAAAGTTTTGTTGACAGGGTGGTATCTCTGCTCTTTTTTGAGCATTGTCTGTTCAGGTTCAGTTCAGGGAACAGAAACAGGCATGACTTTAAGTCCAGAAATACAAGGAATGAGAAAGCAAGGAGGGTGGATTTATTAAATACACAAGGGAAATGCTATTAAGAGAACTTCTAGGGTGTATATCAGAAATAGCTTCCTGTTGGAAAGAAATGTGGATATAAAATAGGGAGGTGGTTCAAAAGAAGTCATGATAATGGGATGTCTATAACAAATATATTATCAAAATCTTGTTTTAAAAGCGTTGACTGGGATAATGCTGCACTGATCTCTCCAGATGGATGATAATCCTGGAAGCTTGAGGGTTAGACAATTCTAGCCTTTATTGGAAAGGTTTTGAACTATGTTACTCATAAAAGCAGTAGGAGAGCCTGCAGTGTTGTCTTATATGTGAGTAAAGGTGGCGGACTCTGGAAAATAGGGGTAGGGGGGTGAGGGCAAAATTCAGAGTGCGATGTAGTGTTGGCCATTGCAAAGTCCAAGCCCTTGTATGGCCGTTCCGTACCCTCTTAGCTGTGCTCATACTACTGTTTGTGGAGTCATGCTGTAAATCTGATGATGAAACTGGATGTCTTGCCTGGGTCAATTTGGCTGTTCTGTTCCTAGAACAGAGATAGATACAACTGCAGGGCAAAAAATTGCAACACGGGAGGTAGAAAAAGTAGCTGGGAAATAAGTGAATAGTGAAAGTTGGCTCTATCACCAAGGGCAGCCATGCTCAATGAAGCGGAGAAAGGGAAGGAGCGGGAAGAGAAAACAGGCATTTAGAGAGGGTGAGATGAATGGGTGGGTGGATGTTTAAGGAAACAAAGGTAGGAAGTTAACTGGAAAGAATATTTTTTTAAAAGGGACTTGAGGAAACCACAGTGAGTGGGTGTGAAGGAGGTGAATGGATAAAAGAATGTCCATGGACCGAGGAGAATTCAGGTCAGTGCTGCAATAGAACAACAACATCAAATTTCAAAAGGAATTCTGGAAATGGCTGTAATAAGGTATACAGTATATATTTGTGTGTATTTACCCTAGTACATGTATTACATGTTATGAAGATGAAAGTGTTAAAAATCCTTTTTCCTCCGACCGGTGCCTCTGTAACCACAGGCTGGATTTGAGGAGGAGATTCTGAATTCCTCTTTCGCTTCTGATTAGCTCTTTGAGACCATCTGTTTGTTCTGCTCCAAGTCTCAGCATTAAATCTCACTCTTAGCCCCAAATCATCTTCATTTGATGCAGTCATCTGTGAAGTTCTGACCTGTGGCTTTAAGGTTTTCATACCCAGATATTTTAGGAAAGATATTCTCTTTATATATCAAATCTATCAACACTGCAAAGTCTAATGTTTGTGATCACTAAGAAGTGGAAAAAGTACAGTCTAGAACTTCTCTCTCCATGTATTTGGTATCTACTTCTCCCTGGTGCATTTCATCCTTAGGAAAGTCCATGTTTAAAGTATAAGTGTCCAGGCAAAAGGGAGATTATATTGAAGTAGCCATAGTACACTGGCTGTGTTGGCTTCAGTGCCGTAATTGAACCAGTACGTGACCTCTTGCTCACCATGAAAATATTATTGCAAAGGCAGTAGCAGAAACACCTAACAGGTTGGAATATACTCACATAAACAACTTGTTAAATACCTTTGAATACTAATATCCTCACAATGTAGAGGTTACAAATCTAGAAAGATGCCAGACCTTCTTTGAAGTGCAATGGCTGGATCCTCCTCTATGTCCAAAAATAATAAAGGGAAGGCATGGGACAAACTTTTGAAATCTGGTTATAACATGCTAATTACAAGGAAAGGGTGGAGGGAGGTTAACTCTGGAAGGTTGAATGGTGAAACAGTACAGGCTGATGATGACTGTCTTGACTTCTCTGTACGCCTTCCTAACTCTCCAAGGTGACACACAATCAGCTTGCACCCAAAGCAAGATTACTAACCCTCCCAACAACTCCACAGACTAAACACACATCACAAATAATGTGGATTTTTAAAGAATGATTCTTTGTTTCATAAAGAATCATGCTGGAAGGAGCCTAAAGATATCTTTTCCTCTAATATCTGAGACTGGAGAAGGATCGTGCACTATTATTTAAAAGGGTGACCTCAGTCTCAGGTAAAGCATGGCATCCTTTTTCCAAGCTGTTCCTTTTTTGTATATACAGGATTTCCTTAATTTCCCTCTTTTTTCTTTTTTTTTTTTTTCCCTTGTAGGGATCCTCTTCCTTCAAAATATTCCTGTCCTTACAGTTTAATTTCAGTGTATAATGTATATACATTTCAGTGTAAATGTATAATGCATTTATAATAACAGCAACTTTCAGTGTACATTCTAGGTTACAAACAATTCTGAGATTATGTCTATTTTTCAAGAGTACCAAGACGTTTGAGTGCCTCAGGTACTAGGAGCTTTGGGAAGTTTGGTTGTTTTGGTGTTTTTTTTCTTTATTTATAGATGGTAGCATCAGTAAATGCACATGGCTTTGATAAACACTGAGGCTGAACATAAACATGCTGTCAAATTACTGGCATCACAGGTTTAATGGCCACCTGTGGAAGCCTACACACTTAACAAAAAATCTGCCCCCTGATTAAAAGCTTTTTCTGGGACCAGACCACAAATCTTTTCTCTCAGTTTCATCTCCAGATACCCACTGCAGTGTCTAGAGACTTCTTGCGTTGAGTGCCTCTTCTATTCCCAGTACATTCAACCTTATGTTGGCCAGGTGAGGAGTCACAAGCAAGCTCTGGGCCTGGAGCACCTACTCAAAGCTCTACCGGGCAGGGTTTTACCCTTTTTAAAACAGGCTTTCCCCGCCACGGTGGCTGTGGGGCCGAGCTGTGCCCTGCGGTGGGGCCATTGGAGCCGGCTGGGCCTGGCCCTGCCCGGCCCAGGGCAGCCCCGGCCTCCCCTCACAGAGACCCCTGTGCCGGAACTGCCACCCACACCCAGGACAGAATTCCAAAAACGGCCTGTTCTGATCTCCTTCTTTAATAATCTCCTCTTGCTGGTGCACTGGCCTGTCTCACCAGCCACCTGGGTAACACTGTGAGAGACTAAAGAAAATTATCAGCAAGATGGGTGTTCCCAGCCCAGGTAAGAAGCCTGCAGCTGTCCCTTCCTTGGCCTCTTTCCCTCCCTTCTCCTTATTTTTTTTTTTCCACTGCTGAATGGCAGGGACACAACTGCCCAGATAAAAGTAAAAGTACCTATGCTACCTCCTCGTTAGTTTGGGGGGGGAATGGTGGTGGTTTTTAAGTGACCTGCCTCATGAGTTTCTTTGCCTTCCTCACTTAAACCGTTGTTGTGGTAGCGGCTGTAGGTTACTTGTAATTGCTCTGTTTGTTACCATGGAATATTATTTTTAACCTTAGCAAAGGTTGCTCAAGGCATGTAGAAGAGTTTCTGTGGCACAAATATAAATATGTGTTCCTGCATACTCAATATTCGGGCAATTTAGTTAATTATAAAAGTAGATTTTTCCAAGCGTGTGTATAATTCCAGAGTTAACACTAAACTGAAAGTATTTAAAATACAAATGAAAAGAAGCCAGCCGAAAGCACTTGCAATCAAATAGGGCCAAAAGGTCATTTAACCTAGTGACATGCCTGTGTTTAACAGCCAGGCTGGTCTGGGCTGTTGAACTGTCGGCTCATCCCTGGAAGCTGAGGAGAAGACCAGGCTGAGCAGGGCCTTAATTAGTGCGGCTCCACTGCTGGATGACATGGCTGTGATTGGGGCTTGTCAGCTGAAACAGCTCCACAAAACTGCTGCTTTCTATCAGCAATCAACTTGACAGGTGAATCGAATGTCATTAATATTATTTTTTTTTTTTGTCATGGCTGTTAGGATAGAGAGTTGTAGAGTAAATTTTATGCTTGGCCTGTTGGGTTTTCAGGGCAGTTACGCAAGGCTAATTTAGGCCTGTAGCCGCAATGAATGAAGTGGTGCTGGAAATGAGCCTTCTCTCTCTGAAGCTTCTCTTCTGTTGGATTGTCTTGTTAGCTGTTCTAGCAGGTCATTGCTGTCTCTAGAACACAACTTTGACAGCTGAATCCCTGAGCACAGAATGCTTCCCAAAACCAGCTGTGGCTTTCCTAGCAAAGGCATGATAGAAATGGTCATTTTCTTTTGTACAAAATACAAGCATGAAATAGCTGCAATACCATGTGCTTCCTCAATAAACTGAATACTGGCTTCTTAAAGAGACATAGTAAATACTCTACCAACATCAAATATTACATTTTTATAATTTAGATGTAGTTGTGATGTTGCAGCAGGTGCTATAGTTAGAGTTCTGTTTGACTCCATCTGTGAGAAGAAATACATTATTTTCATCTCAGAAGATCCTTTCCCCCTGCCTCAGGAGTTTAAAATCCAAGAATTGTCTTAGATTAATCAGAATGAAATACCTTGAATACCTTCACAATTGTATTGTATCAAGACTGTGTACACAGGCAGTAGGGCAATACAGGATTAGTCATTGGCTATTCCATATCTATAAAGGGTGAGTGAGGGCAGTGAGACACTGAAACAGGTTGCCCAGAGAAGCTGTGGATGTCCAGTCCCTTGAAGTGTTCAAAGCCAGGTTGAGCAACCTCATCTAGTGGGAGGTGTCCCTACCCATGGCAGGGGATTTGGAACTAGATGGTCTTGAATGTCCCTTCCCACTCGTTCTGTGATTCTAAAGCAATAATAGGCTGCTTCCTGTCGGTAAGAGAGGGCTTGGATTCCTTATTTTTACCACAACCATGTTGTTGTGGTAACCTCACTGCTAGGAGTGCAGGTAGGAAAGAACAGAGACCCCCACCATGAAGAAGGGGATTGAGCATTACACCAGGCAGTGCCAACAAAAGCTTCTCTCCTTCACAGCTGTGAACATTTGATGTCAGCTCGGATTCAGAGTTGTCATGGATTGGGGTAAATATGGTAGTGCTGCGTGCAGCACTGAGAGCAGTGGTATTCACGGGCTGGACTTAATCAAAAATATGGCTGGCAGATATCACCTAGCTTATTTTCTTGTACATAGCTGCAGGAATAAATCACCAGAGGCAGACAGTGTGATACAGCCCTTGTCCAAGCAGCAGAATTTGGATAAATTGATTATCTGGGCACAGCAGCATTACACCATCTCTTATTGGCATCCTTCTCAGGTGTACACAGTGGCAGACGCAGCTGAATTTTGCTCCGTGCAGCAGTATATACATTGAAAGGGTTAGTGGGCAGATGCTTACCTGGTATAAATTGATGTGGCTTCATTAACTTCAGTGAAGCCATGCTGATTTAGAGCCACAGAGGAGCTGGCTCTGTGAAGCAGTCAGATTTATAAATGACTGCATAATCTACTAGAAAGTCAAGTCAGGCCAACCTCTGTGCTGTGACATTTCCTCTGAAACTCACTTTAATAAGGTAATATTTTCTTCCAGTACCATAAATGCAAATCAGCTGAACTGCACTTCACATACTTTCTCATTTAATTAGAAACTCTTAGTTCAACTGTACTGCAACTGCAGGTGAAAGTGAATTATTCTAACAATTTTTCATTTTAATTATCTTGATTAGGTTTTCCTTCTTTGCAACTTTATTATATCTCATTTCACAAATGTCTTTTAATTTAAGAAATAAATAAACTTTTATTTAGCAAGCTGGGGAAACTAAAGGATATGATGCAAAGAAGATTCAACTCATTAAGCATTAATGTTACTAATATTCTTACACTAATTATTCATTAAGTTGATTGTCTTAGCAGAAAAGTAGGCTTGGCTTCTCTTGTGGATCATCACATTTTATTTGCATATGCCACAAAAAAGAAAGGAATAGCAAAGCTTACCAAAGTTAATGCTAAAATACTTCAGAGGACATAATACTTAACACTTAATGAATTTTTCACCACTAGATGTATTTAAGGGCTCCCATTTGGTTTTTAGCTGCAAAACTCCAGATACGTCCTTTCATACACTTTTAGAGGAAGTGATGTCTGCTTCTTCATAGTTTCTTTGTTTCTGACAAGAAGAAGACATCTACGAAGGGAGGAAAAAGTCACCAAAAATACATGCTATCTCCCCTTCCAGCCTCCTGAAAGTCCTATCATAAACAGAATTTGTAATATCTTAAAAAATAAAAAAAAGCTGGAGAGTGTTAGTGTGTCCACTAAGGAGGCAGTAGTGTGTCTCTCTTTTCCCAGTAAATCCATATACATTTTCAAAGACAGCTTCAAGAATGGGGCACAGGAAAGATGATTAAACCTGAAGTCAGCCTGTTTATGTAATCCAGGAGGAAAGTCAAGGAATGACTCGATCATGGAGCCTGTAAAGTCTCCCACTACTAAAATGTCTGATACAGGATGCATGTGGAATTCAGATCTCTAAATCTAGACCTGCATTTCTTGTAAAACCTCCTCTTAGCAGCTGTAGTACCTGGAGATGCCTACATTTTGCAAATACCTTCTCTATTTGACTTCGAAGCTCTCCACAGGACTGCAGACCAGAATTGCCTCTGTCTCGGTTACAGAACAGTGCCTACTAGCCTGTGTCTTGGCTTGACTAATGTCCCCAGCATCTGATATCCCCTCTATCTGTGCTCCAGGGATGTTACCCCCTAAGAATAACTCTATGTTAAATGCAGGGAGCTTTGTGTTAGTGTAACATGCAACTAGGTTGTGCTCCTGTCTGGGAAGTGCAGGGCTAAAGTTCCCCGTGACTTCATTTTGTAGGACAGTGCCATAACTACAAGGCTCTCTTGAGAGGTTTCTAGTGGTCGTGTACCACCCTTTATGCAGTTCCCAAAACTGTGCCATTCTGCAGGAAACCATGCAAGAATTGAGAGTCCGGGGAGTGAGAAAAGAAAATAGAACACAGGTCTCCATATATACGGGGACATGTTTTGAAAAAGAGAATGGTGATGTGAATGTGAACTTCCTCTTTGATCTGATCTGAGAATAGATTTAAACCCGAGTTTTCAGATTCCCATGTGAGCGTTCTGTCGATGAGCTTATTTAAAAGGCAGTCTTGCATACATTTTGGAAGAAGGCTGAATCCTCCATAGCTTTTCCGTAGGAGACAATTACCTTTACATTTAGGTGGATGATTCTGTTCTGGTGTGTGTGGGGTTGTGGATCCTCAAAAGCCAGAGGTGACTAATTCCCAGCTATCAGAGACACAGATGTGGCTCTGTCCTAGATACTCCCTCCTGACTAGCCTCCTACTGCACACCAGCAGTTCGTATCATTTTGGGACAAGAGCCTACCCCTATCTATTGTGTAAGGAGACTCTTGCTCCCAGTTAAGGATTTCACTCTGGGAAGGATCAAGTTTTGCACTCTTTTTATGGGTTGACCCAGAGATTAAATAAGGAGTTTTCTGAAAGATAGGCTAAAGACTGAAATCTGAAGTTAGTCAATTGTCAGTAGCAAAAAATGGCACAATAGTTTCTGTGAGAGTGTGCAACTGGTGAAACAATTTGTGATGCTGCAGTGGGATCTCTGGGATAAGAAAGTCTTTAAATTCAGCATTGGGAGTCTTCCAAGATGATCTATCTATCTGAAATGATATGCTGTGGGTGACAAGCTTTTGGCCCTTGGTGAAACCTCATATCAGAACTGCGACGGATGCGTTTATTGGTTTCTACACAATTTTATGCTGCCAGGCTTTGAAATTGGGGTTCCTGGCCCGCAATAGACAAAGGGTGAATCAGAATCATACTCTTATGCGGTGTTGTGTAAGGTCCTATTCTCGTGGCACTGCTTATTATATCAGAGAAATAGCTGAAATCAAGTAACAAAGACTACAATATACTCTTTGAATCTGTTTTCCATTCTTGTTCTGTAGCACTGGACTCTTTTAGGACTTCAGGCTTGTTTTCTGAATTACAATAAAAGGTCTGATTACCTGCAAAAGTTTAAAAACTCTAATCTAGCTATGGAAGGTGTGCATAATAGACCCTAGGGACAGAATGAAGTGGCCAAAATGCAAAAGGAGAACCTGATCCAGTCTACCTTGGAGAAATATATCTAGAAGAGTTATTTTTGAAGACCAGGAGACACTTTAGAAAAC
Organism: Tringa tobata; assembly: GCA_033628505.1. Classification (NCBI taxonomy): domain Eukaryota; kingdom Metazoa; phylum Chordata; class Aves; order Charadriiformes; family Scolopacidae; genus Tringa; species Tringa tobata. The sequence goes on from JAHREE010000179.1 coordinate 4,762,289, forward strand.
CATCTTGATAAGAAAAAGGGTGTTTGGCTAGGTTTAAAACTGGAAAAGAGATGCACTAACTTTCATAAAAGAGGAGTTTCTCTTCAGTAGCTGATTGAGTCACTTATTTCTGACTCAGCATGACTTTGTCCACAATGCCAAAGATCCTGTACACGTCTGAAACCCACATTTTGAAAAATTAATTTTCTATTTTTATAAACCAAATAAAGTGAAAATTTGATAATTAATGAACTTACACTCTGATATACACTTTTCAAACAGTAAAAATTAAATTTGCTTTCTATACCAAGTCTTTCAACCCTTCTGAGATTCTCATGCTCAGGAAATCCTAATGCTGATGAAACAGAGACAATTTGAGAAAGTAACATAGAATCATAGAACAGTTAAGGTTGGAAAGAACTTTTAAAGGTCATCCAGTCCAACTCCCCTGCAATGATCAGGGACATCTTCAACTAGATCAGGTTCCTTAGAGCCCTGTCCAACCTGAACGTTCCCAGGGATGGTGCATTTCCCACCTCTCTGGGCAACATGTTCTAGTGTTTCATCACCCTCATTGTAAAAAAACTACTACTTTATATCTAGTTTAAATCTACCCTCTTTTAGTTTAAAACCATTACCCCTTGTGCTATTGCAACACAAAAACATTCATCCCCATCCTTCTTTCTTATAAGCCCCTTTTAACTATTGAAAGGCTGCAAAAAGCCTCCCTGAAGCCTTCCCTTTTGCAGAGTGAACAACCCCAACTCTCTCAGCCTGTCCTCACAGGAGAGGTGTTCCAACTGCCTGATCATTTTTATAGCCCTCCTGGACTCTCTCCAACAGGTCTGTCTCTCTTATGCTGAGGGCTCCAGAGCACAGCAGAGGAGCAGAATCGCCTCCCTCAACCTGCTGACCACACTTCTTTTGATGCAGCCCAGGGTACGGTTGGCTTTCTGGGCTGCAAGTGCACATTGTCATCTCACATCCGGCTTTTCATCCACCAGTCCTCCCAAGTCATTCTCAGAAGAGCTACTCTCGGTCCTTTCTTCCCCCAGCCTGTATTGATACCGGGGGTTGCCCCAACCCAGGTGCAGGACCCTGCTCTTGACTGTGTTGAGCCTCATGATGTTTATATGGGCCCACTTCTCAAGCTTGGCCAGGTCCCTCTGGATGGGATCCTGTTCCTCAGGCGTGTCAACCGCACCCCTCAGCTTGGTGTCCTCTGCAAATTTGCTGAGGGTGTAGTTGATCCTGCTGTCTGAGTCAATGATGAAAATATTAAATAGTACTGATCCCAATACGGTCCCCTGAGACATAGTACGTGTCACCAATCTCCATGCCAGCCCTTTGCCTTTTCTCCCAGCCTCTGCTACTTGCCATTGGTGGAAACAATCCCAGGCTACTAGTCAGACATTTCTGTGGTTCCTGTGAGACTATATGTTTTCCCAGGTGGTGTTGGAACTAATACACATGAGGTCACTCAATGTTTCAAATGCCTGGTCTTGTGTGTTTGATATGAAAGGTATATGGGACCAAGCTGGCACCTGGTCTCTGTTCTTTGATAATGATTTATTGAGTAAAACAAGTTTTCACAGTAGACAATATTTTTGTGCTAGTAGTCTATCAATATTCACTTCAACCTAAAGTTCATAACACAGGTTTCAGTTGAGCTGAGAAGAATCCGCAATTCTGTTTTTCCACAAAACTTCACACTTTCAAACAGAAGAGACCTGAGACAACACGGTATAAACACAGCTGAAGAAATAAGATCTCAAAGGAATAGCAATATAAGAAATGGTGAAAATGAGAGAAACTCATGTACGCTAGTGTGAGCAGAAAATAATCTCTACTGCAATTCATTTTTTCCCTTCCTTTCTTAGAATAAATCATCTTGCAGAAATGAAATTCTCTAAGGAAAAGTTGACTTCCAGCATCATTGAAGGTGATAGAAGAGTTTTTATGAGGTTCTTGTAGTAGATAGCACTGACTCCATTAGGTCTCTGGGGGTGGCTGGCCCTGCCCTCTGAGGAGGTGGCCCAAAGGTGTTCGTTGTAGAGATGGGTTAAATAAAGTCCTGAGCAGGAGGCATGTTTCCCTGAGAGCAGCTTTCTGGGCAGAGGGGAGTCTCTCTTGGGTGGAGGAGGGTTCACTCCTTGGGTCTTTGAAGAGCACTGATGTCTCACATGTGTTAGGCTCCTGGCTTCTTGCATCACATTGCCTGCCTCCTGTTGCTTTTGTCTTTGAATTCAAATAATGCATGTCTGAGAGAGCTTTTAAAAACCAAAACAGCCTTGATTTCTGTGGAGGATGGAGACAACAGCTAATGGTTCTATTTAGAAATGTTAATTACTGGCTTATATAGTTTCAACTTCTGTGCCTGCCTTTTACTCTTTCTCCTCTCCCTTTTGACCTTGCTACTGATATATTTTCTTCATCCACCTCCTTTACAGCCTTCATCACTGCAGTGAGAAGGTGGCTGGAAGGAGCATGTCCCTACTATTTTTGCTCCACATGCCTACCTGTGGAAGATGACTGCCGGCCCCATCTTCTCAACCCTTTTCACCCTTATCTGGTTGGTTCTTGTTTAGAACCAATTGTCCACCAAGAATGTGAGGGCAGGGCTCAGGAGAAGCACATTTCTCACACAATTTTGCTCATTGAGAGGTAGATCTCATCTCATTTTCATATTTGACAGTGCTTTAATTTTTTTTGGAACCACAAGGCAGCTGGTTTCAGTCATGAAGGATCCCACTACGTTAGGAGTTGTAACGACAATTTATTTACCGTTAAGTTTCACTTAAATACCTGCTATATTGATTTCTTGGAAATGTCTTAAGTGTAGTTTTTGCTGGCTTGTGTTTGTTGTGGTTCCCTCTGATTCTTCCTTTAAAGGTTGAGTTAAACCTAGGCTGTAGGTTTCTTTTGGAAAAGATGAGGAATATCTGTGTCATTGATACGTTCAGCTCTACCTGTGCAGGGAAACTCTCTTCCGTGGTTGTTGTGGGCTTAGTTCTGTCTTGGGGCATCTCAGCCTGGCATTAGCTTTCATCCACTGGAAACAAAACTTTAGTTCAGACATACTTTTGCTTTCGGGAAGGTCCTATCTGACAGGTTGGATCCATCCAGCTATAAATATTAACAGCTGCCAAATGTCAGGTTTAGAGTTGTGCTGTGGAGCTGGCCAAGGCAGCAATTACTTGTATTTTAGCTAGTGCTGCACATTGACTGTGGATACATTAGCTTTAGTGGAGATTATTTAGAGGCTCAGTAGCTTAAAAGCAGAAATCACTTACATTCATATTGGATATTATTACAGATTCAGGAGAGTTGGCCATAAAAACACTTAGCTTCCTGTAACAAAAGGCCTCCTAGCCAAGCAAGTAAAATGTTAATGAGACAGCAAGCACTCATTTTCATGTCTGTAGACTTTCCCTCCAAGGTTTTGCTGCTTCATACTGAGGTTCATTAGAGTGGAAATGGTTGACTTAAAAAAAGAAACACTAGCTAAATTGCTGGGGTGTAGAATTTCCTTTCAGATCATAATTATAGGTGATCAACAGAGTGTGTAATTAGTAAGTTGGATGAAGGATATTTCCAGAACAATCAGCAGCAATTTCCTCCCTGCTGTTCCTTTCTCTGCTCTGAGGACCTTTTGTCTGCTTTGGGTAGGTACGGCTTTTTCTAAAGCCCAGAAAACACAAATATAAGAATTTGTGTCAGCTAAGAGTGACACAATAAATAATAAGAAAATAAAAAAAAAAGCCTGCAACAAGATATTCTGTCTTCACTGTAATAGGCCTTACTGATTCCATGATGTTTCCAGCACTTGAGCACAGATGTTGTCCAGAGCAAAACAGACAGGCTCATTTCTGGACTCCCTTGACAAGCCTGTGAGACTCTTGCTAGAGCCTGGATTTGCAGTTGCACAGCAAAAATGTGAGAAGCTGTCATTGTCTTCAAATATCATGGAAATGCTCAGGCTGTTTCTTGGTACTATGAATAATTCATGGAATAATTCAATGACTCTGTCCAACATGTCTAAAAATAGCCGGGTAAACTGAGTGCTTTTGACCTTAAGAAACAAAATCTGTCTCAAATTTAAAATAAATGAAAAGCCACAGAAAAATCCAGTGGAAGCAGAGATGTCAGTCTGTAAAGATATGTTCGGTATTGTATCCTGGGTTGAAATATGGTTCCTCTTTTCCCTCTTTTTAAGAGGCTTCATCATCTTCACACAACTGGTTAGAAGAATGAACATTTCTCATAATTTGGATGGGTTGAGGCTTTTGGTCATCTCTCTCTGTCCCCGTGGACAACAGGCACACTGGCAGGGCATGGCTTTGCCGTGGCCCTGCATAACAGCTGTCTCCTCCATCCCTAATCCCCAGTGAACAAGTGCTGCAGGAATGGTGGTTGGGAGAAGGTCAGGGTTGGCATCCAGCGCAAAGACCTCAGTCGGAGCCTGAGCAGCTCTTCCGTATGACAACGTGGAGCACGAAGCCCTTAGTGCTGCTGTCTGGGGTGAGGACTGTAGCTGGCCTCCTGCTTCTGATGACAACTCCTATGCGTTGTACACGGGGCAACTCTGGTGATCCTGCTGCCAGAGATTCCCTGCCACTAATGCACTGAAGGTTTTTTCCTTCATTCGCTTCCACCGCTTGTATTTTAGAAGTCGTGGTTGGGCCTGTTCCTCATGGATTTATTTTGTCCTGCAACTTGTTTTGGCACCCTCCATAGTGACAAGGTCTCTAATTAATTTGGTCTTGTGGTAATAATGATAATAATAGCACTTCCTTTTGTCACTGAAATAGGGAATAAACTCCTTAACACCAATGTAGTCTTAAGAAGCATGCATTCTTTTATTTGGCGCCAGGGACATGGGGGATCTCTCTATTCAACACATCTACCCAATGCAAGATTCACAGAGGCTTATATCCCTACAGAATATGCATAGTCATTATATTTCTCAGAACTCATTTTGTATTCGCATCACCCCGACACATGAGCATTAACCCCTTTAGGGGCTTCATGGAAGGTATTGGATGGTCCCTAGTGGTGTTTGGTGGTCACTCAGGAGTGAGTTGATGGTGGTGCTTTCCATATGAGGCCTTGACTTGGAGTGTCCTTCTGTTTGATCAGTAGGGCTGGTTTGCGCTGATAATTCTTTGCGTGGATCGGAGAAGGTAAATGCAGAAGCTTTTGCAACACCACCTTTTATTTTGCAGGCTTGTAAACAGGTTCTTCCTGATGGTGTTCTCCACGTTTTGTTTCTGCTTGTATTTGAGAAAGGTGCCCTTAAGCCTTTTAGTTACACATTTATATATCAGCTAGGCTCTCAGTTCCTGATTGTAACGCTTTAGTTAAGCTTTTAGTCCTTCTAACTGGTGCCTTCACTAGGTGGTCTTTCATAGCACCTGCTATTGCTTTTGTAGTATAGCAGTATTTTCCCTTGATAAGAAGAGCTGGACCTCTTCAATGTTGTGTTCAGTCAGCCTCAGGCCGCCTTCTGGTCAGAATATATCCCGAGCTGCTCTTTAGTGTTGCCAGACTCCTACAACAAGCCCTTGCAAACCCTGTGGCTTGTGGAAACTGAATGCTGTGGTCCTGACCCATCTGGCTTTACAGTGCACAGCAGCAGCCAGCTTGAAAAACTGCCTTGGCCTTGCAGGGGGAGGACCAGACATTGGTTGCCAGAACTAAACGGTGTAACACCTTCAAATAGCTGCTTCTAAGCTCTGTTTGTAAGGAGAAATCTCAACCTTAATTATCGAGTTGTTAATGTCCTCTAGGTGTGAATACGTTCCCTTAAAAAATATTTTTCTGTGTATTTTGGACGTGGCCACAGTCCTTTGAAGTAGCATCTTGCTGTTCTAATCAATGCTGAATGGTAACTCACGGTAGAAAGTGAGGTTGAACACAAAGACTCTAGACATGAAGATTTTGCTCTTCTGTATTGATACAATGGTCAAATTAGGCTTTAGCACCAGCTGATGCAGGGAGAAGAAAAAAAAAATCCCCCATCTAATTCTGCAGATGTGTCAGACTACTGGCATAGGCCCTTGTATGGGTTACAGGAAAACTGCTAATACTCTCCTTTTTCT
>JAHREE010000180.1:0-16239 GCA_033628505.1 Tringa tobata
GGGGGGGATCCCTCCCCCCAGTGCTTGAGGTGCACTGCCGTAAGCTGTGGGGTGTCACACCCTTCCTGGGCAGTGTGGCATCCCAGGGGTGCTGCTGGGGGGATCCCAAGCCGGAAGAGAATATGGGAAGGGGTTCCTCATAGCAAAGGGGGCTTGAGCTTGGGAGGCCCAGAGCAGCAGAAGCAGGGTGGGGGGGTCAGGCTCAGCCACAGCGTGGGGGCTCTTGAAGGGGAAGAAAGGCGCTGGTACAAATATGCCGATCGGTCTCAGGCTTTGGGGCAGAAACCTGGATCTGAGAGGGGTCTGGTGTCCCGAAGCCGGGCAGAGAAGCTGACAGTGCTGCTGAGGCAGAGCTCTGTGGGCGATTGCTCGGGGCGGGAGAGGGGTCCGTGCGTCTCAGCCCCGTCTGCTTCCTTCCCTGCCGTGAAGAAATCCCCCCACGTGTGCTTCCAGCTGCACGAGGGCAGCTGAGGCATAAGGCACGGCGAAGGCTTCCCCCGCCACGCTGGCTGCTCCAGAGGACAGCTCTGGAGAGATTAACAGAATCGATAGGAGACGGGAATGGCAGAGAGATTTCTGCCTCGGGTGGTGTGAAACGCAGCGGGGTCAAACGCATCAGCGGTGCAACGGAAGTGAGTAAAGACACAGCTGGGATGGACTTGGCCAGAGCTGGCTGTTAGGATGAGGAAGAGGTCTCCTAGGGAAATCCTGATTCTCCATCCAAAACTCAACAGCCCTGTGCGGTGAAACCCCGAGGGATACTTATTTCTGTAAGAGCAAGTGTCCTAAACTTTTAACGTTGCAAGGCAGGACCGTGGAATCTCCAGAATAACTCTCCCCTGATATAGATAACTGGCTGAAAAGTATTCCCAGAGTAAAACTGCTTAAGATACAGTGAGTGTAAACTGCTTCTTTGGTCTTTGTGTTTCAGCCCTCGGAGCCCTCTACCCAGTCTCTCCATGTCCATAGCCAGCAAGGTGAGTTTGCCGTCCTGTTAGTGCCCATTTGGGCTACGTTTGTGTTTATGGATTTTATTCTGAAGTTGTTTACTTATTTGGGAACATCTCTTGAGCTGCTCCAGAGCGAAAATTCATCCTTGTGGTATTTTTAGCTTATTTTTCTAAGGAAAAGAAGCAGATGTGATTGGGTACTTTTGCTCTCCCTCTGTAACCTCTGAATTCGTCTTTTCAATGGAATTTGTCCCAGGGGTTGAAGTTTCCTACATACAAAGTTCCTATGTGTTTTGTGAAAATAGTGGCAGGGTAGAGGCCCTCAGTGCCCCAACTACAGACAAAGTGAATAAATTCACCCCACACTGTATGTTGCAGAATCCACACAGGATGTTGTCACAGGAAACAGCTTCATAGTTTTGCTGCTCACGGAATGTCTCTGCTCTGATCCTCCCAGCAGTCTTGGGGAGAGATTGGTGGGGTTTTTTTTTCCTACTTCTGTAAAAATAGGTGATTCTTACCTTTTTCTGGAAACACAGAGCAAGTGAGGAGGTTTGTCCTTGTTACTCTGTTCTGGTTTTCATTGTCGTGTGAAAGTTCCTTTATTTTTGGTTTGTTTGTTTTTCTTTTTAATAATCTGAAAAACTGCTGAGCAGTTCAGGAGCCATCCTGGCGTCCTCCAGGGGCTGTAATAGTGGCCTTGTCAAAACCTGCCCGGAAAAACAAGCCTTGTGCTCTTGCTGCCATCCTTGTTGTGTCTGAGGGGGCTGGAATCTGAAATCCCACCATGTCCAGGAGAGATTCAAATCTTAGGACCCTGCAGTGCTTTATTTGCTGCTGCAAAAGCTTTCTTACTGTGCCTGGAACAGCTCTGTTGCTCTGTTCCTTTTCAGTAGTAGCGTTCGGAGATGTGGGCAGTTGATGTCCTTTTTATCTTTGCCACTTCCTCAAATCTCACAGCAAATGTGGGTTTATTAGCTGTCACCATGTGGCCCGAGTAGAGGGAGGGCTGGATGGAGGCGGGGGGATGCGGGCAGGGCTGTGGGGCTCCTCTCAAGCAAACAGTGAGGTGCCTGTGACCTTGAGGTGTGGCGCTGGGACTAATTAGTACCACGCCGTGTGCGATTCCGGGCGGGCATCTCCTCCTCCTAGGAGCTGGTAAGTCATTTCAGAAATTTTTTCTCAAAACATTTAGGGAATTCTGTTCCGTCTCCCTGAATGGCGCGGAGATCACCGGAGCCGGAGATCACCGGAGCCGTCCGGTGTGCAGGGGGTGGCTTGGACCCCACGCTTGTCTCTGCTCACAGCTGTGGCAGCCACTGCCTGAAACAGCCTTGCTGCTTTCTTACATCTTTCAGCGTAATCTTTTGAATCTGAAGACGCTGAAACTAGCTGGAAGGCTTTTCCCCGTGGAATTGTCTTTTCCTATCCCCGTGCTAAGAGCTACCGGTGGAAGTAAGGGAGGAGGATTCTTCATCAGATGGGGCTGATAAGTGGTGTGTGAGCAGTTCAGGAAATTTAACTTCCCACTGCAGAAGGCTGGGAAGTTCATTTGTTTAACCCTACACAGCGTTCAGCTCTGTGGCTACCGGGGAAGAACTCTGTCTGTCTGAACTGAGCTATGATGAGCAATGGTTTAATCAAAAAAAAAAACCACACCTGGTTTCAAAAGAAAGAGCACAAAAACTCCCTGAACGTGTTCACTGGCATTACTTTGGTACTCTAAGGAGATGCGTTTGGAGCCAATCCGTGATGTGCTGTGAAATTAACTGTCAGCTTAAAATGAAATGATGAGATGGGGGCCCTATTTCCAACGTGTCTGTATGTAAAACAAATTAGTTATGAGCGAGGAGGAATTAAAGGGGAAAGCTGAGATGCCAGCTTTGAAATGAAAAGCCAGATGCTGTGCAGCCTTTCTGAATCCCTGCTGGAGCAGCTCCTGGGTTTTACCTGTGTAATCTTTCCAGTTCTTATAGTCATTTTTAGCACTTAAGGATGGTCCTTTCCCTGTTCTGTGCCTTGCGAGTGTGATGGTATTTGGTCCATCATTTTTCTACTGACCGAGGGTGACTTTATTTGAACGTAGCTTTTCCGGCAGTCGATTCTTGTCCTGTCTGCTGCCTCTTTCTGAACGTGATTATTTTGTCCCCTCAGCATTTCTCTCATCATGAGTGCTGAATTAAACGTGCCGGTGGATCCTTCCACTCCTGCTTGCTGCTCTGAACCTGGCACCAAAGGCATGGATTACCGGGACTGGGTGCGGCGCAGCTATCTGGAATTGGTCACATCAAACCACCACTCCGTTCAGGCCCTTTCCTGGAGAAAATTGTACCTGAGCCGAGCCAAACTGAAAGCTTCCAGCAGAACCTCTGCTCTGCTCTCTGGATTTGCCATGGTACGTGTACTTGGTAGCAACACTTTCTGAATCACGAAGGTTTCGGTTCTCTAAAATCATCTATTAATCAGTGTTTTCCTCCTGGGAAGACGCAGGACATGCTGCTGTTTTCTGAAGAGGCAGGAGGCATCTGCCTGGGGGCTTCTGCTTGGCTGCTGCTGAAAAGTTTGAGGCTGGCTCTCTCAAGGATACGTGAGCTGCCTAACAGTCAACCCACGCACTCCCAAATCAGCCCTTTAAAATTCCTAATCCCCTACCTGCAAGCGATCCAAAATGCTCCACCAGCACTTTTTTTTTTTAATTGTTGCTAAACAATACAGGACCTGGGCCCCGAGGCCATTTCATCGCTGGCTGCCTTCGCGTGAGGTTGCACTTGGGCGTGGAGCTCCTCCGGGTCCCTGCCGTCCCTGTGGTCCTGAACATTATCTTAATTTCTGTGTGTGTTTTTTTCAGGTCACGGTGCCTAAAATAAGGTGGAGGTTGGGTCACAGTCTGCCAGAGCGAAGTGTGCATAGCGCAGTGAGATCGTGTTATACGCTGAGGTGTGAGAAGAGGCCCTGCAGCCTCGGGCTCTGTAGCTTGAAGGGAGCCAAACCTGGTATATTTTTGTCAGTGCTGCCTATTGGGGATAATCCCTGGTACTTGCTTTCCTCCCTGCACCGCTTGGGTGTTATCTGGAAGCGATCTGCGTAGGTCAAAGCCATGTCAGGGAGCCAGCAAATAAACAAGATGGAGACAGTCAGTGGTCCAGGGCCATGGTGTTCAGCAAAGCACGGCCGTGCTGGGTCGGTGTGAGCCTCTTGGTCTCCCCTCCGCGTCTGGCTTGTTGGGAGTGAGAATTGAAACCTGTTTGGGGGAGGTTTTCTGCTCAGGAAATGGGCAGTTCTGGGTGTTCCCGAGGTCTGTCTCCCCTGCAGAGAGGCAGAGGGCAGCGCCTGGGTGAGCGGGATGTGACGTGGAGATGGTTCATCCTGCAGCTCAGAAGCTGGGGGGAAGACAGATCTCGGGGACTTTCCGGATAGCTTTCCTTGTTTTATGTTAGCTTCTTCTGATGCTTTTTCCTTCCCCAATCCCCCAGAGCGTGACTCATCATCATTACAAGCCTGGGGTGACAAAGTTGGTGACCCAAAGTGAAGCTGGAGAAACGTGAGCGGGGAGTGAAGTGGGAACAGGCTGCAGGGGAGAGAGGGCACTTCGCTTTGCGATTCCTCTCTGTTCTCTGGCTGCATATGAGCCACACTCACAAAACCTTTTCACGCAGCTTATCTTGGTTTGTAACCACACTGGTGTGCTGGAATGGCAGAAAGCACCTCCTCGTTTGGAGAAAGTTGCGTGCTCTCCTGCAGATCTCTTTCACTCCAAAGCTTTCTAACTCTCAGAAGCCACTCGTGTGCTCGCACTTTGTGCCTCTGGGCTCCCCGAGTTCTGTGTTCGTCGCTTGTGACTGTTCTCTTTAATATGATGATTAAATGAACGGGTTTTTTTTTTTTTTTGTTGTGAACTCATCTATCTAGGCAGCGTGGTTCCAGGAGCAGGTGCTGGTGCTGGGGTGGGCTGTCGCTGGCATCACTGGTGCTTCGGGGGGGTTGCTTGCAGCCCACCCACACTGTGGGGCTGAGCCACCCTTCTGAAAACAAAGCTTGCCTTCTCAAGTCTCACAACAGCAAGTTGCTGTAAGTCCTTGGCAAACACACAAGATTAACCGTTTGACTTCTCTTCTCTTTAAAGTGTTTAAAATGCAAGTCAAATAAATGCATAGGTATAAGTAGTGTTAATTATAATCACCAGCTTAACGTGATAAGTATACTTGAAATCAGTACTTGTCGGAAATACACATTTTTGCAGTAAGGAATTCTCTTTATTAGCAAGCTTTTTCCCTGCTGATCATACTGGACCTTCCAGTGAGAGCTGGGGTATCCATTCCTGCCAGGTTATTTCTGCGCCGGTAATTTGGCAGGCAGGTATTTGGTACACGGATGTTTACTCTCCAATAAGAGCATCTATTTGGCTGTTGATGAAAGCAGAGGAGTTATTTAGAATTAAAGAGTTTCCTTGCAGCCCTGTGTGCATTTAACTATGTAAACAAATGTCATACAGGGCTTGGCTATTGCTTTGTTTACTTCCCTGTCAGTGTGTTTGATTCAAGCCAGTTCCATATTGGCCGAAAATTATTACGAGCTGATGGATATTTAATCAACAGGCGGTGGCTTTGATCCAGCTCCTTCTGGACAGGCTGCAGAATAATGCAAACCTTCCTCGTTACTCGATGCTGTCTCTGGTATTTCTGGCAGAGTTGGGCAGATGGGGAGGCTGTGGGTCTTTTCCAGCACCAGGTCTGTTTGGAAGTGGGCTGAGGGCTACTGCTTTTGTCCTAGGGACCCTACAGATGGAGGGGTTTAGGAAACCTCCTTAATAATTTTCCTGATGGAAATAAGAGCTATTACTGCTAATCAGTCTTTTCAATACTTGTCCAATTGCTACAGGATATGTATTTGACTTTAAAAAGCAAAACAAAACCCCGAGACATCTACTGGAGTGATTGTTCTTGCAGGCTGCCAGACCATCTGTGTGAATGTGACATGGTTTATATTAAACCATTTGTCATCCTTTTGCCTGATACTAGCTATCCTGGTCTAAATTTCTCAAGAAATCTTCCACGTCCATCATCTTTGTGGTGGACAATCTGGGCTATACTGGTCTAAAAAAAGCCCCATAATTGCTTGTAATTTAATTGCAGTTTAATTCTAAAATGTGCCGAGTACCTGATCCTTTAGCAAACCTGTGGGCATGGAGCTCAACAGGGTGATTCTCAAGCTTAAAATGAAGCCTATGCAGAAATACTCTGTGCCTCGGCAGAGTCCTCAGTGCCCTGCAAAGCCAAGCCCTTGGCTTGACTGGGAAGAGGTTGAAATAAAGGGGGCTGTTATGGCAGAAGAGTATAATTGTATCGAACATGACATATTAATAGTTCTACAGACTAAGCAGCGTATTTAATGATTTTTTAAATGGGTTATGTCAGCTTGTCCTCTTTCTCTTATCCCGGTCAGAGAATGACGTGACAGTCTGTACGGGGCAAAGCCATCAGAGCTCACTCACCTTTCCAGCACTTGTTCGAGTTAAATGAGCTGTTTTTCTGCCTTGCTGCCCTATCTGGATTGTTGATGTTTTTTTCCTTGAAATACCTCTTACTGAGCCATCAGTCAGTGTTAAAAATTCATCACTTTGCACAGCTGAAGCTAGCCCTAGGGAATAGGTTAGTCTGGGGGGGGAAACATCCAATTAGCTGAAAAGTGCTGCTCATGCGAAGGATAACAAGTAGAAATTGATATGTTGACATCAGCCAGGCTTTCAGCTTTAATCTAAAGCTATAAATTGAACATGCAGGTACAATTCCTGTTCAGCTTGCTGAGTCCTATGTCCCTGGGTATTACAGCACCCGATAATGAACAATATACCTGGAGCTCTTCTGGGCTGATAGGGTGAGACTGACAATCACGGCGCTGCGTAAGCTCATCGTGCAGAACAGGGCAGCAGAGAATAAGTCTGATCTCCTCCTCCTCGAATCGATAGAAGGGGAACTGCAGAGAGAGCATATGCAAGGCAATGTGTAATGTGTTTTAATTAATTAAATCGACCTTGCAATAGATGGGGAAGCCAAATCCTGCGTTGTTATTTTCTGTGCTCTTCACCCAGAGCTACTGTAAACTGCAAACAGGAACCTTTTAAAAAAAAAAAAAACCACATACAGGAAAAAAAAGTAAAACCACCACGTGTTCATAATCAAAACAGTTCCTAGAGAGGCATATTTGATAGTTTTGTCTGCTGTTTTTATGGCTTCTCTTAGCAAAAGGTGTCTGCAGTCCTTTCAGGGGTGGCACCGCACCGAACTACTATTTTACTTCACAGATAGGTTAAGTAATTTTACAAATTCTTACGCAAAACCAGTTAACAGGCCTGTGCTAGAACTCCGGTTCTGATCTGAGAAAAGCCCCCTGCTCTCTTGCACTTATTCTGCTTGTTAAGCTTTATTTGATTAAAGAGAAAAAGAGGCAGCTTTAGAGACTTGCTACACGATAGCTCTTGTTTAGAGAAAACAGACTCCCGTCTGAGCTGCTGAGCACACCCGTGAGCCAGTGGCAGTCCACTTCTGCCGAGTCTATCAGTAAGTTATTGGCTCTCAAGGGAGAAATTTGAGGATATAAATAACTCGTATCTGGGCACATTTGTAATAAAAACGAACGTACAATGTTCTGAGAATAGAAGGCGGCTATTTTAACTAGGGAACTATGAAGTAGCTTGCGTGGTTCCCGTGGGGGGTGAGCGACACCTGGCTGGCTGCCGACCAGAAGAACCTGGTTGCTTTTTGCTTTTGCTTTTCTTTTCCACCCCTGAAGTCGAAACTTCCTGCGCGGCAGCCGCGAGCGATGAGCGGAAGGAGAACGCGTGGCGGGCGGGCTAGCAGGCTGTCAGCTGCCTCCCAGCTCCACTTGTTGCCTAATGTGTTCCTTCTGTTGTGTGTTGGGTTTGAGGCAGCTCGTATGGCTCAGGGTTGCAAGGGGAGCTTCGTCACTTCAGAAAACTGCAGGGCAGAAACGTGCCCCTGAGCCCTCAGGAAGGCCGAGCTGCAGCCTCACGTATATCTTCATGGGAAACAGAAATGATCCATCTAGGCTGCCATTCCAAAAAGCACTTGAGTGTGTACTTGACCTTCGGTGTTCTTCCTGAACTGAACATTAGGAAGGAGTTCTTCACGGAAAGGGTGGTCGGGCATTGGAATAGGCTGCCCAGGGAGGTGGTTGAGTCCCCATCCCTGGATGTGTTTAAGAGACGATTAGATGTGGTGCTGAGGGATACGGTGTAGGGGAGGACTTTGTAGAGTAGGGTAGATGGTTGGACTCGATGATCCCAAGGGTCTTTTCCAACCTAGATGATTCTATGATTCTACGATTCTATGAATGAAGATACTTTCCTGATTGAAAGCCTTGAAAAGAGGATAACTAGCAGCTGTTGACAAGCTTTTTGTTCCTTTCCCCCCACCCCAGGTTGCCATGGTGGAGGTGCAGCTGGAGGTGCAGTACAAGTACCCCCAGATGCTGCTGATCGCTTTCAGTGCCTGCACGACGGTGCTGGTGGCAGTTCATCTCTTTGCCCTTCTCATCAGCACCTGCATCCTGCCCAACGTGGAAGCAGTGAGCAACATCCACAACCTGAACTCCATCAGCGAGTCCCCCCACGAGCGCATGCACCCCTACATCGAGCTGGCCTGGGGCTTCTCCACCGTCCTGGGGATCCTCCTTTTCCTTGCAGAAGTCGTGCTTCTGTGCTGGATAAAGTTTCTGCCTGTGGGCTCCATCCTGAAAAACGAGACCACCAACGCCGAGAAGCCCAGCGGCCACGCGGGTTGGCAGTCGGCCCTGGTCTCCACCATCATCATGGTCCCCGTGGGTCTGATTTTTGTCGTCTTCACCATTCACTTCTACCGCTCGTTGGTGCGGCACAAAACGGAGCGCCACAACCGGGAGATCGAAGAGCTTCACAAACTGAAAGTGCAGTTAGACGGGCATGACAGAGGCATGCAGGTAGTGTGAGAGGGAGGCAGAGGCTGCTTCCAGCAAACCTATCCAGCAAAATACCTGTTTTGCTAGTGGGTGAGATGCACCAGGGGTGGATTGTCTTAAGGCTTAACTATGTAAATGCTAATTGCCTGCCGTATATAGCTGTGGGTTCTAGCGCTGTTTGAGACGCCGGGGGTCTCTGGCCTGTTTCTGGTCCTACACACTCGCGTACTTACATCAACACTGCCATGGAATTCAAGGTCAAAACTTTTATCTACCTTAACTACGGTTCAGGTAGCCAAAAATCTGTATTTTTTACAAATGCAATATTCCATTGCCAAAAGTAAAACTGCATCAGCTGTTCAAAACACCGGTGTGTGTGTGTGTAGGGTCTGTCTTATGTGTCAGAACTCCTTGGCTGTCGGTGCAGCAGCGATTAACTGGCAGCTCGTTTCTAGAGCTGAGCTGGTTAATGAGGGTATCTGCAGCTGACTTGAGGACATCCCGGAAAGCACAATAGAAACTGTGAGCGTTGGTCACCTTTGTTCCAAAGCAAGTGTTCCATAAATGCATAACCAGAAAGAAATCAGCCTTAGCTTTTATGTTGTGGTTTGGGTTTTTTTTTTTTTCCTTGCTATTCCTTACTATATTTTTATAGCTGGGGAGGTAGAATTTTGAATTGGAGGAGGCTGGGAAGTTCTGCTGTACTTTTTTCAGTAGCATCTGTCACTTTAGATTGAATGAATGCCAAGATCATGTGTTTTTTCCCAATAAGAGGCAAAAGTGCCCAGGGAAGGCTTACAGGTGTTTTAGTTCTAACAAGGACATTCTTAAAACGGAACAGTGACAAGGAATTTAATGAGACAAAACTTTGAAGGACTAGAAAAGCAAGTTTCAAGGAGGTAAGGAGTGACAGCATATAGCATGTTGTAGAAATCTGTCGCTATGCCGTCTTCATTTATGTATTGTTGCAATGTCTTTGCCTGGTTTGCTGGAGAGAACAGTCCCCAGTCCTGCCTATTTCATCAGCTGTTTGGGTTTGGTTTTTTTTTTGTCAGCTGTAGCATTTGTCTGTCAAAAAAGAACGCTTCCTTCCCCCTCCACTGAAGCAGGCAGCTTTTCTGGTGGAACCTGGCGCAGTGCTGGCGGGTCTGACGGGGCTGGATCCGGCGGGAGAGCTGTGTGCCATTAAAGAGCTATCGCCTTTCCTTTGAGCTGGCTTTCTCTCTCAGCAGCAGAGAAAACGATACTCACACGCCTGTACTGCTTAGCAAGGGAAGCCTGTAAATTCTGCAGCATCCTTGCAGGTGAAGACTCCTGTAAAAACGATTTTATGATTTATGGTAACTTTGCGGAGGGAAAAGAGTGTTTTGCAATCATCAGCCTTTTTTTTTTTAAGGGAAAAGCGAGGTTTTCTGCCACACAGGGCTGAAAGGAGCATAAGCACGTTTTCTTGGCCCTGCTCCTGTGCAGATTTCCTGCTCTGCACTCAGACGTTGCAGTTGCAGAGTGTCCCAGGCCTTATAGGTCTCTGAAATCATTAAGGATGTTTGTAATGTTCTATTTAACCCTGCTCCCTTATTCCACTGGGATTTGAGCAATCTAATGGCAGCGTATTACATGTCAGCTTCCCGGGACGGGGAGTACAGGCAAATCCCAGTGCAGGAGGGTGAGACTTATCCCTATATTCCTCCCTGGCGAGGGCCTTGGGAACCCAGCTCTCATCTCTCTTGTTTACATGCGCGTTTGAGCATCGCTGAACAAGTTGCTTAGCACTGTGTCTGTGGCTTTCATCTGTTGTTCTTGCCGCAGTTGGCATGTACCATATTGGCCCATGTGCAGCAAAGAAAATAGTCTTTGTGTGCTAAATGACGAGTCTGTGCTTAGGCACATATGTGAAAAATCAGGAGTGTCCTCCAGGAAGTGGGTGGTCGTGAAATTCAGACGATCTCCCCAGGAGTCTGCCCTCTCTCCCTCCTCTTTTTACCATAATAAAAATTAAAGGTTTATACAACAAAATCACAGTTGAATTTTCTGCCAGTTATTACACATGTAGGCTCTTCTACCAACAAAATTTCTATTGTGAGGCCAGAGCCAGACCAGCTAAGATGACTCTCTCCTCTGTGCTTTGCAGTCTCCTTTAACATCAGTAATAATAGGACTCTATGTGCTGTGAAGCTCAAGGGGTTGAGGAAAGTATTGAGCCGTTTTTGTAATTTAAAAAGAAAAATTGAGCTTCACAGTGGGCACTCAGTGCTGTGAAAGCAATGCAGCTCGCTTGGAAACAGCCAGATCGTTCGTTTAATTCTTTGCAAATATAATAAATTTCAGCAAATGGAGAAATGCAGCAGAAACTGTGCTTTGATTTTGTAGAATAACTTGGTGAGGCTCTGGTGGGACTGGACTCCAGATAAGTCTCAAGACAGCGGATCAGTGACTGGAGTGCGATCGCCTTACTCTAGCAGGGAGTCTGAGGTATGCTTTGAGATGGTGTCCCAAGGGAAAATGCACTTAAAACAGAATAATAATGTGAATTCCCATCTTTGCTCTCAGCTTTGTTTTTTGTGTCTCTGGACACTGAGTTCTCCCTTCCATGAGAACCCCGCAGGAGTACTTTTTGACTCTGTTTTGTGGGATCTCTCCGGGTTACCCATCACCTTCATGCTGTAACTCCTCTCCTCCTTCTTTCCCAACAACAGCATTTGCTTTTCTTGCCCCTGCCTCTCTTCCTCCAGCTTGTTTACGTTTTCACTGCTGTTGGGTCCAGTGGAAAGATCTCCTGTGGCACCAACCCACAGTAGTTCATCCGTAAAGGAGCAGGGATGCTGTGCTTGTCCAGATGGGTGTTTCTGTGCTACGACACCAGAAAATCCTTGCTGCTGCTGCTGCCCCCATGGCCCTCAGCAGGATTCCCATCAGTCAAGCAGGGAGATGCCTGCCTTTCCACACCGTCGCTGGTGTCCCAGCGGGGCTGGCAGCACACCATGTCACAGCTGGGTTTGCCTGGCCACCTCCGTCCTCTGCTGTCACCTCTCAAGTCATTCCCGGGGTGTCTGTCGTTCCTGGGATCTCCCAAGTTCCTGGTGGCTCCGTTCCTGCGATGCCACCACAGGGATGCTTCTCCCAGGGGTCGTATGCTTGGGCTGGGACGTGTGTCCGGGATCTCCCCTGACGTGTGCCAGCTTTCCGTACCAGCCATGGGGTGCTGCAGGTTGGGATGGCTCTTGCCCCCGTTCTCAGCTCCCTTGGGCTATGACTCCCTGGACCACTTCTTGCCTTGTTGGGGCCATTTCTCCAGTTTCTGTAGCGGGGCTCGCCTTGGCTTACTGTGGGGGACGGCCACGATCTCACTCCAGAGTCCTGAGTCCTCTTTCAGATTTTTTTTTGCAGTTTTTCCCCAGCAGAAAAAATGCCTCTGCAGGCTCCAGCACTGGAAAGACCCTTCCTAAAGCGGGGAAAGGAGCTGTTGAGGACGGGGGTACGGCCCTGCTTTGTGTCGTTCCTGGGCACCCGCCTTGGTTTAGGAGGCAACTCCTCTCTCTCCTCCCCTCGTTAGCAGGAGTCAAGACCGGGCACGAATGCGAGCCGGAGGGAGCAGTATCGGGTTCTCCCTTTGCTGTGGTTAGTGGCAGCTCTTATTTTGCAAGCTCCCTATTTTTAACGTTGCCCTGGGGGCAGCCCTGGCTCCGGTAGCTGCCGCCCCGTTGTTTCGGTGGATATGTGACTCTCGGGGAGGCTTTATGACCAGGGGGAGATGGAGGAGATGTTGGATTTGACGGTGTAGGGCCTGACCCACGTGATGGATGAAAGCGATACCGTGCGAGAGCCCGGGGTGGAGCGCGCTCTGCGGTAAGCGTTCAGCTATGTGGAAGTGTTTATAGAGAGCTGGTGGGGTGGGTGCAGCCTCAGAGCCAACATCCTTCAGGTCCTTGCCACCAGGACTTGTCTCCGGCCACCCCAGCTTCCCACGGGGACAGCTTGGGGATGGGGTTGCAGGGTGCCTGACCTGTGGAGTTGCTCACGCTTCACGTTCTCCCCTTGCCTTTCCGTGGGATTTCATAAGGTCCTTTTTCTTTCCCTGCCTTAAAACAGGGAAAAGACCTTGGGAGTTTCGCTGCTGCTGTACCTTCCTTATCCTCTTGTTGAGTCTACTTTTAAGACAGCTTCCCCAATAACCACCCCTCTCCGCACGCCGCAACCTCGAATTCAGGTCCCGGCACAACTGGGTCAGTGTGGTTATTTTCTGATTAACTTCTTGCAGGCTGTCTCCTCTGTGCCCGTTTCAAACAAAGGGGTTTCAGTAATTACTGCCTGGCTGAATTTGGAAAGCATCCCCAGCAATACTTGTGTCTCCAACGTGGGGCTCGTCTCCCGCCCAGGGCTGTGACCATCGTGAGCGCTAAGTGCTAGGAGGAAAAAAATAATAAATCTCTGTATTTTAGCTTTGCCTATTTTTGTTTTATCTCTGCGTGAACAATATTTAATGTAGAACGACGTGTGTATCTCAGTTATTGTCCAGCTGAGTGACAGAAACTGGATAAAATTGCTCAGTTTTAAGTTTCTTGCTGATTTCAGACTGGTTTTTTTTTGAAAGGCAGATCAAGTCCTCCAGCATCCTCTGTGGGTTAACTTGGGGTTTTGCATTTATTTTTTTTTAAAAAAAAAAAAAAAAAAAGCTTGGTTAGATATTATTCTTCTCCTTTTTAAGTGCACAAGTAGATAACACTTAGATGCACTTCCTTCTAATGAGGGCCTGTTTCTTGGCGTGTGTTTTACAAGTGCTAATCTTGGTTAAGGAGATAAGCAGCTGTGATAGGGATTCGTCTAACATGAAGATCATTAAAGTTTGTCTTATGGTAGGAATACTAGCTGAAATTATATTTGAGAGCTAATTAATTAAGATTAAAACCTCTTTATACTTTTCTCAGATTTCTGCGATACTTGGGAGTCCAAGCCAATTGTTAAATGTTCTGCAACGCCGCGATTCTGGCTTCTTAGGAGAGAATGTACGTGAAGTTGTAGAAAGTAACACAGAACCGACGGGTGCGACTGCATTTTGGTCTCAGATGGTGCCCAAGAGGCTGTTTAAGAGATGAAAAGTGTCAAAAGGAAGATACAGCAATGAGTCTGTAGTGAGTAGGTTACATTTTGGACTTCAAAACCATCTAGACAAAGCCCTCAGTTTCTGGCTCAGTATTTAATTTGCATTTTTTCACATTTAAGATACCAACTAGGAAGAGCTGGAATTTTCTGGCAAGAAGAGCATATTGCCGTATAGTTCGATGGAGGCAGAAAAAGTCAGCTAACAAATGGAGAGCACAAAATGAACTAACATTGCATGTCTTGTTATTGTGGCTCTGATTCATCAGAAGCCATCGTCTGCTTTCACCGCGGAGAGAATGAAACAGCAGGTAGGCGCAGAAAGTATTTTAATGGGCTGAGAGCACAATATCAATCTAAAAGGGAGCATTGGAAATAAGGGCCAAGCATTAATGGAAATGCTCCGTGGCCGCAGTTTGCTGGGCAAAGAGCTGATTGCTGGAGAGGCTCCGCACTGAAAGGACGAGGAGGATACGGGCTCAGGGTTTGTTTTATCTGTGAAAGGGTTTCCTCCCGTCGTGTGGCTTTGTGCTGAGCTCCAGCAGGCTGCCAGCCGTGTCCTCCTGCTTAGCCCAAGGTCCTCTGCTCCCACGGCAGCTCCTGGTGGCCTAGGGACATCACTGAGCCCCGCGGACACCAGCGACGCAGTGCTGGTCATGCCAGTCTGCTAGAAAAAGGTTAGAAACCGCTATTTTGAGAGCACAAGACCCTGCTTTTTGGGAGTGAGCTGGAGCGGTTGCAGAGGATGAGTGATTTCCTGGGATAAAGCTGGCTGTGAGCAAGCGTGGCCAGGCTGTGGTGTGCTGGCTGGCTGTGTTTGCAGTGATGGGTTCCCATCAGAGATGGCACGCTGTGACTGCCGAAACCACAGCTGGAGCACGTCGGGGACGCTGAGCCGCCAGTTTTGGAGGAGGTCTGGGGTTTAGGGCTGCCCATGGAAGCCCCTCTCGTGAACCCCTGTTGGAATTACCACGTAGATGTTCACAGCTTTTTAAATAGTGGGCTAAACTGGAGCTGGCTTACTGTAGTTTCATCTGTTAGCTGAAGCCGATTTAAAAAATATCCTGATTCACCCAATGGATTTCTAGTGTTTTGTTGGGTGAAGAGCTCCCTCCCTCGCAGTGCCTGATGTAGAGGGCAGTATCTATGGCACCAGTGCATCTCTATACAGTAAAACCTCTGCGTTGTGCCATGGAAGAACTTCCAGGGCAGAATCCAGCTGTGCAAGTACACTGAAATCCCATGTATAAATGTGTCCCCCTTTCCTTACCAACTAAAACCAGTCAGCGCTGTGTTTTACTGCTGGAGGTGTGACTGTGCTGAATGGTTGTGATGACACAACCGTGTTTATTAAAGGATCACTCTTCTTCCACGGCACAACTTCATTTTCAAGAGCACAGAAGTTTGTTCGGAGCAGACAGATGGCCTCAAATCAGCTTCTGCTGCAAATGACTACTTGAATCTTAGGTACAAGGCATGACTCAAACCTGGCTGCTGGAGGTGCCAAGAAAAAAAATGATAGCCGCCAGTGCCGCAGTCTGTTGCCCAGCTCGTTCCCCCAAATCAGCCTCCTGCTGCTGACAGTTGACAGCGGGGTTCAGAGATGACAAATGATCAGAAAATAACACAGTCTGTGCGAGTCCTTGCTCTGAGCTCTGCCCAAGCTGTCGCTGCACCAGCGTCGGCATCGCCCCTCTGCTCTTGGGTCCCAGAAGATATAGGTCACACACGGTATTTATGATTAATCCTCACAGTTAGAGCACCTCTCTTCAGCACAGGAATAATTACTTTAATTAGTTCTCAGTGTGTTGTGTTATCTGTGGAGAGATGCTTGCTTACCCTCCTCCCCTGGAGAGCTATCTGAAGCGGGTGAGAAGACAGTTGTGTCCCTAGAGCACAGTGCAGCGCTGAGAGCAGTGGGAGAGAACCCAGTACAGGTACAGGGCAGGAAAGGTTAAAATCTGCTGCAGGGCTTGGGCTGAAATCTGTGCCAAGGGCTGTTTGACACTCAGTTTAATGATTCTAAGTTTCTTCCTTGGTTTAATTTAAGTATTTTTTTGTGTGTGGTTTTTTTCCATGATGCAGCTAATGAATACAACAGCTTATTTCTCACTTTTGCCTAAAAGGTCCCATTGCCCAGGAGAGTCTTTGAAGATACAAGCAGCCCACCCCTCCCTCGCCCTCTCTTATTTCTGTTTGTTAAATTCCCATTTGATTGAGCCTATCTCTATACACACCC